>CALNHX010000635.1:0-304916 GCA_940337035.1 Agriotes lineatus | reverse complement strand
AGTGCTAGTGAAAATGATGCCTTCAAAATAGCTTCTAAATTTTGACCGAACAGGCAGGTTCGGGTCAAAGAAGCTGTAATGGTGCTCAACTACGACCGAACGGAGGAGATTTGAGTCAAAAGTTAGAATTTCTCTTTGCTAAAATCGTCGTGTGTATAAAGGGGGCCGATGCTTTGTCCCAACCGCTCCTTGGTTATGTCTGGTTACCGTAGCGGGATAAATTTAAGCATTTATTCTCTCATTATTTATTTCTCTTCTAACTCTTTTGGTGCTTCTGGTGGTGTCGCGTTCTGAAGCCCTCTTGATTTGGCGTCGTTTGACTCTAAACTCGATGCTGTTCCGACGAGTTCTCCTCATATGTGCCTATATGCTCTGTAGTATTTTCTCCTTGTTGTAACTCTGCGGGGCTTCGACTCTGTAGGACACCTGAGAGCACTTGACTGTAACCTCTTCGAGCTTATCTTATAAGCTGGTTTTAATAACGGCTTTGTTTGAAAGCGGGCGTGGGCTTCCACCAAATGGATTACTTCTTCGGGAAAACGGTCGTTGCTCGAAATAAATCCAGCGTATTTTGCACTTTGGGTTTTAAAATCTGAGCTGCCGAGTTCATATATTTATGGCCTATATTAAACTTTAACTTAATTTTCAATTTTTGGTACTCGGCCAACAGCCGTTAGGCCAATTATAGGCGTCGCTATACATTTTATGGGGACTTCCAACCGAAGTAACGACTGTCATGATGTTATTATGACATCCGGGACCAACTTATTTCCGTGGCAGCCGTACCACGAGGCTCCGAGAGAAGCAGTCATGGAACTCTCATCCAAGTGCTGACCAGAAAGAATGCTGCTTAACTCTACTGATCGAACGTGAACGCTTGTTCAAGCTACACCACCCGTTTTAAATTTAAAACGACTAGTTTTTGCATTTATTTGGGGAGGGGGGAGCATAAACCGCGTGCGGTCAAAGGCGTAAATCTGACATCTGGTGTTTGACGGGCCGGTCTTTGTTATTTGACAAAGAACAGCTCGCGTTTTATTTTATCTTATATCCTATACCTACACCTTGTATCACAGTTTTTATGGCTTCTTTCATAAACTCAGACTAAACGCGGAGAAAGCTCTTTTGTTTCGAGAAGTGGTTGTTTCTTTAACTTTAATCTGTTAATTTTCTTCTAAATCTTGGAGGTAGACCACTGGTTTACGGTAACATTAACATGTGTGTGTGCGCATGTGACTGTGATGGGTCATATTCCATCGTCTGACCAGCTGCCATGCTTTCTGACTACTTTTGGGAATGTCAATAATTTCAACTGCTTCAATCCATCGATTCCCTTGGCTTCAGCAGGATGGTGGAAAGTAATTCTTATCTATTGTTTCTGAGAACACAAGAAAATGCAACGAATGAGCATATACAGTAGCTTAAAGTTTGATGCTTTGTTTTCATTCGGAAAACGATGAAGTTCCTGATTATGCATAAAGTGTGAAGTTGGTTTCCAAAACCGCTACAAAAGCTTTAAATGGTAATAACATGAAAAAAAATGCTAAATTTCTATTTGACTGATTGGCTGAGTTTTTTTTGTACTTTGAATTTAATTCAAACAAAACTTTTTGCAATTAGTTTGGTGAATATGAAACAATGCTATGGCTCCGCTTAATTGTTTCGCCATTTACCAATTTACTTCAGGCCTAACCTGTATATTTTTACTTGAGATATAATCCATTGTATTTCGAATTATTTCAAATTATTAGTTCGCTCATTTCGTACCGATTGTGGAAAACCCAAATCGCTAGTTTATCGCGAGGCCGCACCATTCAGCTGTTTTTCGTTAGTTGGCCGAATACGCGAGCATTATTTTCTTGCACCTCGAAGAAGCAACTTGCTTCTAAGAAGGCCCCGTTCGTGCTTTATTCCGCCAGGACGATTAATTTCGTTTCAAGAGCTGATAATTTGAATCAGGTACGATTGAGATTTTCTGTTAGCTATTCCCGTATTAATTAATTTTCCTTTAGCTCTAAATTGACAGTTTTACCCGAGAATTTGATCTTGGAGGCAAGGTCGCCGGCCGATTTAATTTTTCAACACTTGCTGGCGTCCTTCCTACATCCGACAGCTTGAGGGTGGCTTCGTTTCAATTACCGATGTATCCCCGGCGCTGTATAGCAGCTCAAGATCAGCACTCATTTGACCGCAATTTATGGATGTTGGAGGTTAGTGTTTCAAGCTAATTCGGACTGGCCATTTCAAGATTATATTATATTAAATTATTTTCAATACCTGGAATTTACATTCCCAAACTATCAGTAGTTAAAGTTTACATTTATGCTTTGCGTTATTATTAACCTGTAAAGCTCAAATTCATACATGCTCTTGTTTTCTATATTTAAACTTTTATGCGTATATTTAATTACGATTAATATTTAAAGCTACAATTTCGGTGTGTAATTGAACCTTTGTAAAAGGAGCATTCACGCTTTTTGCTTTCAATAGCCTGAACGGAAAGGTTTTATCAAATGACAGCGGTATGCATACCTCTTGATTAAATTTGTGGTTGCGATTAACTTAATAACCCGAGAGGGGTTTTTGAGCTTTGTGCGTGTCGCAACCTTCATTTTACTTGCACAGCCTTATTATGACATTATTTGTGATCAAATTATTTTGATTATTTACTATTGACACTACACGATTATTCAGTAATTATTAAATAAACGCTAGTCACTTGTAGTTTATGTTAATTATTTGGTGGTTTGAATCCACGACCATATCGCCGAATTTGAGCTAGCTCGGCCATCGCGGTAAGTGAAAATTTATTAGAGCTACCGTGTTGTACAAACTGTAGGGAAGTTGATCTGCGATTTTTCTTACTACCATTAATTATTTTAATTAATTAATCGCAGGTCAGCTTCTTTATCGTTTCAAATAATGTTCAACTCATGTGCTGTCCTATTTCCTAAGGTTATAACAAATTACCAGGAAAAGTTAATTATATGATTTCTTTTTTATGAAAATTGTTTTAAAATATGATAAACAATAACAATTATGTTAAAATTACGTTTTTTAGAAGTCATAAGAGTGAACTTGTAACTTGATCGACATAGTAAAAGTATCATTTTGCTCACTTTCATCCTTTGTCATGTAGTAGTAAAGTCACTTTTTTTTCATATGTAAATGCGAAATTCTGAGAAAACTATCGGCAACCAGCTGATCACTAAATTGAATCGTATTGATACCTAAGCTTCTGGTTATTAGTTAATAATTTATTTATTATATTTAGCATCTCTTACTTTTCGAACTATAAACTATCACCTATTCACAATGTTTCTTTCTCCTAGTAGGCGGTTACATGTTTTTATTTGGTTGTATGCGTAAATTGTGATAGACGTTAAACTGTGATATAAAAAATCGATTATATTTTTTTCAACTGATATTATTAACATTGTTGCAATTGTAATGCCAAAATGCCGAAAATTTTCCAAAAGAAGACAAAACTCTACCTGGCAACATTGCGAGCCTTCAAAGATCATAACCTCAAATTGAAAACAACATAACCTAATTTTGTCATGTCTAGTTATTTCGCATGCGTACCAACAAAAATGTCGCCTAACATAACGTGCTAGGAGGAGGAAATATTGTGAATGAATCGTATGCATTATACACCAAGGGAGAGAAAAGGATGTTTTTTTCTCACGGTGTAAGTTTGAAGTCCGAGGGCAAAGCCAAGGGAAAATGTCACTCTTTCCTGTCGTATATAAACTATTTTTTCTACGACCTAAATAATAAAAACAAGAAACAAATATTTTCACACACAGTACTACAGAAAATCTGAATCTGTAATATTTAATAGCTTCGAAATTGTGTTTATGTAGGTATGTCTGGTCGTTTCATTATTAGGTGTAGAATAAAAATGAAGATTATTTTCTATTATAATACCCGAAGTGCATAAATGCTTTCTGGAAAATCTTTGAGTGCTTTTTGCACATACGTTTAAATCAAGATATCGATTACATTCCGGTAATGGCACTATAGTAAAATTGTTCGACGCCAAGTCTGTTTAAATAGTAAGATAACAACAATTACGTACAATAATTGCATTCTTTCAATAAAATATATTTAAAAAAAATGTGCATCTATTAAATTTTCATGTCCGTTATACATATTAATTTTGAGTCCGAAGTCGGCGCTGAAGAGTTCATTGCGAACGTACCACATCAGGTGTTTCAACCGAACATCACTTTGTGTTTGTTGTCATTTAGTAAATTGTGTATTCCGTTAGAGACATATGTACGCAAGTACAGTACAGCTTCTTCTCTTCTTCCTCTTATATTAGGCCAGTGGCCTGTTTATTCCACACAATTGTGGTTCTGTGAGCCCTCTTAACTCGTAAGTTGGGTAAGTGGCTAGCCTTGCCCGTAGAAATTGAGGCAGAGTTCCCTTGTTAGGGGTTAACGACTACCACAGGTGTTAGCGTTGTAGCCGGGGAGCATACGATGTTTAATATCCGTCTAAATTCCACCGGGAATGGAACCCGGGTCGGCCGCCTAAGAGTCGAGCATATGCTCGCTGGGTCATCCGTTCACAGCTTGTTTTAATAATTTTAACTAAAACAGAACCATCCCTTACAGAATATCAGGTTCTCTAGACAGACAGACGTATTCCGTAATATTTACTTGTCAGTTATTTGTGTTTGGTAATATAAACTCTTCAATTAAAATTGTTTTGCTACAAGAACATAAATTTTTTTATGATCGAATCCTATTTTCGTAACTCAACAGTAGATACTCAATCCATGATTGTTTTAAAGAGTTTCGGCAGCAACTTCCAAACCTTACGTTGCATTCTAACACTTTTCGTTGTTCTTTAAATCACTGTGTTGAAATTTTTCATGGGACTGCAAAATTTATGAAATTAATAACACTCCGAACATGTTAATAAATGTCAGCAATGGGATTGTGCGAAGAGTTCGAGCGTGCATGAATGAAGACGGTGAACATTTTGATCATTTGTTATGAATTAATTTTTATTGCAATAAATTACAGTTAAGTTGTTACTATTTGATGGAAATTTAGTGTTTTAAAGTTAGTTTTAAATGTTTGTATTTGAATGCTTTCCTGTTGTTAAATCTGTTTATAATGTTCGATCTATGGCTCAATCTTGATTTTTTATTTTCAATTTTGTAGTAATTTATTCTTTTGAAAAAACCCTGAACACTGAACTAAAATCATTCAGATATTATATTAGTGTATAAGCAGGCCTTTAAAGCACATGCGACAAGTTTGAGAGAATGACGCGAAGCAGAGTGTTTTTAACGTCGCTGGTAGTTTAAAGACACTTATGCACGTGTGTCATATGCTATTTTCTACGATCGCTTTATTTGAAACTCGTAAACGAAATCTTTGAAACTGAAAATTTTGAATATATCAAAGCAAGTAAAAATTTAATTTTTTAAGGTGTTTCCCGTGTAGCTTGGGGCCCAAAATATGCCGATTTTGTCCAGTGTAAAAACCTGAGCTGTGCGCAAAATACATATTACTCTTATTTAACTAATAGCTCTTGAGTTAAAACAGAAATAGACAATATTTTATTTTTAAGGTGCTCACCCTGTTTATATCTGACCGAAAGTATATTCGGTTTCGAGCTAGGTACACATACACTCCACATGCAAAAATATCGTCTTCCTACAATAAACAGCTTTTGCGCTATACCGCCAACAGTCAAGCGGACGGACAGACGGACAGACAATGAAATTGAAAAAAAAACATGTCTTTTGTCATGTAGGGTACCTGATACGCCAAGATCTGAATATGTTTTCTTTCTCGCGATTACAATACTTCCCTCGTCTTTTAGTAAGTATAAATTTAGTTGGGTACCACATTTTTGGTGACAATGTAGTAGATATTCTAGGTTATGTTGACATACATATTTACGGCAAGGGGTGCGATTTTCTTTTTTACTCATACTAAATATTATTTATATTATTGATGCGCTTTTATTGAAAAAGTTATTAGTTATTTACGGTATAGAATAATATTTCATTATTAAACCGTTGCCAACCAATCATATGCTGAGTTCTTCACTATCCTTAAGTACACCATATAGGTGAAACAAATAAAGAGGTCCTGGTAAATTCAAACGTCAAACCTTACTGTCAGTGACAAAAGTAATAAATAATATATTATACACTAAGGTGAAGAAGACCGTCAGCATAGCTGCGCGCCTTGTACCCCTCGCTGCCCTCAGGGTATAATCTTGGAGCTTGAGCTATAATGATAGTCTTCTCAACCTTGATGTATATACTATTTGTCGTAACACTATCACTTTAATTCCTAGCCTTTCATTAATACCCAGAAAACAAAGCAGGCTGAATTTCAAATGTGTGTGAGCTTCTTTCAATTCAGTTCGAGCGATAGACGTGTTCACCAACTCAAAACGACCAATGGCGCTTGCGAGTGGACTCGAATATTGTCCGTTGTTATTGAAAATAAACTCCTCAAAAATGTAAGAGGTCAAAATGTTCTAGTAACACTTTGAATTTAATAGAAAATACAGTTATTTACTTGCTGTTCATAGAAATCGCGGACAAATTAAACGAAAATAAGGTAATATGACAGTTGCATACTCGACTGATAATAGTAATTTATGATACAAGTGCGTAAAGCTACTCTTTAGGCACGAGTGGGGTAGAGTTAAAACGCGAGTGAGCGAGTGTTTTAAGCCACACGAGTGACTAAAGATGCTTTACGCATGTGTATCATACAATATTTTATCTACGATAGAATCTAAAAAATACGGTAAATATAAAAAATATTTACATGTAAATTAGAATTCCTTATTTTTTTGAGTAGTTTAGTTGAAACATTTACAGTAGGCGTCAGTATAATATTTTTCAGAAAAATCTTGAATGATATAGAGTTACAGCTTCAAGCTTATATTTCAAAGAACTTAGAAGAAAGTCATGAGTTAGCATTATTAAAACAAATTGTTGACTTATACCGCATCGTCTTTGTATACAACCCCCGCAATTTTTGAATACAAACACGTTTTTTTTTAATAGTTATCCATGTTTGTAGCTTTAAGAATCCTTTCAAGCTATTCATGTTATTAGAGTATCTTGGGAACAAGGATACTCAGAAAAACTCACGTTTTACAAGATATTGCAGCTTATACTTGTCATAATATTTTCTAAACCACAATATCTACTCTCTATGTAAGATTGGATAAACTGCAAACCAGTACAAGAATATGTACATGAATTCAAATTAGTAATCTCAATTTACATAATATAATTCCGTAAAACAATGAGCAACTCAACTCGTTCTTTAAAATTATAATTTACATTTGCGACAACACAGGAAATATTTTCATTAAATAATACAAACTATAAATTGCCTACCCCATATGTGAAAGCTAAAGTTCTGTAAATAAGTAATCGCTATTTACTGATTTAGCTAAATGCTAGAAAAGTGTTGACTAGATCTAATCCAAGAAGTATAAAAAAGTCTGATAAGTGCATTATTGTTATAGGTGGTATAAAGCAGGACTCATATTCCATCTTACTGCAGTTATTTTTATACTTTGAACGGTATGAACTTCAAATAAGCGATAAACTTAGAGATCAGAAAAACAAAATCAATTTGTTTGTCTTTCCAGAAATTACCATGACACCTAGTTCACGCATTATGTAAAAATAGAAACTTCAATTACAATGTTACTAACACCCAATTACATGTCGAGTAACTGTCACGAACGTACGAGATGCCAATCACACTTTCGATTCCAAAACAGCCCCAAAACATTTTTACAAATCTAGCCGGCGCGGCGTTTAAGAATCATCCCTTGTAATCCAGTTTGTCGTGGCCAAAGAGCACCGATCGACCCGAAGGCCATCCCGGTAATTTATTTATCCGCCTCAATGTGTACAGGATATCGAGGATTACTCGTACTACGGGGTTTAGTCTGGGATATTGTTGGGTAATGTATTTAATGTATCAGATTATATGGATGTAGGTAGAGCGGGTCGTGTCTCAGGGTTGTCTTCAGGGCAACTGCGAACAAGAAGGGATTAATTCTTAAACAGTTTGCTGTGGGTTTTGCGATCTTGCGACATTCAGCAAGATATTCCAGTGGCGTCGCCAATTATTTGTGTTTAGTGGGGCTAAATCTTACTGACTAGCTACAATAACAAGTGAAGCATCAAGAAACCAGAACCTTTAAGAAGAACATGGGGAATTATTGTTAATGATTTAGCTCAATTAAAAGCTTTTTGTGTTTGAAAAGTTTTGCTGTTTTTGTTTAGGTATCTATAAGACGTTGCGATATTCAAATATATTTATCGGTAACGAGAGTCGCTACTTTTGCCTGAAACTACTAATTAAACTAACACTCCAGGAAGAATAAAGAATATAGAAACCAGGCAAATTTATTTCTTCAATGTTGATCTTGAGATTGAATAAATTGTTCTTCTTATTGATGGCGGAAATATCATCAAATAAAAAAGCGGGGATAAGCCTGTTGCTGGTGTAAATCATCGACCACGCAAATGTATTCAGCCAGAAGTATAGATCATATCTAGCGCCAAGGTGATCGAACAAACCAAAGACGAAAAGATAGCCTGACCTACCAACCACAAGTATACCCGAGAAGCACTCAGTATGAAGTTCAATAACAAACCCCATCTTCATGGAAAAATACGAAATAAGGAAATTAAAGGATATAACAATAAAGAGAATAGTGTCGATTATACAGTAGAGGTGAGAAATAAAGCTTGCAACTATGAAAAGGACGTAGAATAAAGTAAAAGTAATAAGACATTAGAGTATAAACTGCAAGAAAGGAAATTTAAACAAAACTACATATTATCGGAATGTTTTAAAATTTGGAAATCGAAGAGGTCTGGGACGAGTACCAAAACAAAATTAGGAAGATAACACTCAATTCTGCGAGGTAACAAAAGATACAAACAAAACGAAACAAACTACTTAGTAGAGCAAGAAAACAAAAGAGAAAATTAAGGAGCATACCAAACATACAACAAACAAAAAACAAAAAGGTTAAAAAATCCTAAAAGATACAAAGGTTAAGTTTTGGCAAGAATTTGGAAAAATTGAAGAAGACACCAAAGGAAATACAAATACCATTGCTACCAAATTTAAATAGATTGATTATTTTCTGAATTATTACGATACTACACATTCAAAGGCAAAATATTAATTAAAATTGCTGAGAGCGCAAACGAGAATACGACAAATATATTCAGATAGAAACTAAGATTTATAAACTCGAAAAGAGGGCAGGCGATAGAAAGATAATCTGAAATATAAATAACCTAGGACGAGATTCAAAGGGTTGCACTAGTATACGATACAAGTGCTGCATAGTAGCAAATAGTTACAATAGTCCGAAACGTTGTACTACATTACAAACGTCTTTAGCCTGTTTAAAACATTCAGTACGCTGGGTACACCCAAAAGACAGTAGTACTAGTTTAAATATCAGAAATCCACCAGCATAAAATGGCCAACGAAATCACAAACAATATAAACAAATAAATGTATAAATACATTTGCAATAATGCTAAATGGACGAACTATTTCATTGAAAATTAAAGACTTAATATTATTACTAAGGCAAATAAAACTCCGATAACGTCTTCAGAGTCATCGGAGGCGTTGGCGCAACAGTGCAACGCCACAACCTAAAACGCAACGTACGTTGTCAAAACAAAGTTACAAATTTACATAATCAAACATGACGTTCGAGGAACGTGAAGGATTTCAATCGACAAAGCTGGCCGTTAGCACAGCAATCTAATCTCAATAAAAAAACAATAATTAAACTTTACGGAGAATTTGAAGATTTCGGGACGAGGAAATAGAAGCACTTTACAAAATTAATAAATTACTAACATAGCTACGTGGTGTACTGGATACTCTCAGGCAAGTTAATATGAAAAAGTATTTAAGCAAAATTACTAGACCAGAACATTAATCATTAAAAAATTGATAAGGTATGACAAATTACCAGGGTAAATAATAGAAGAGAGCCTAAGAACAAAAAGTATAAAATACCTTGCGAATTACACAAGCAGGCTTTAGACTAGGTAGGTCTACCCAAGATTAGCTTTTTGTTCTCAGACGAATAACGAAAGAGGTATTGGTCACGGATACCACACTCTTCTATTGCGAAGTTGAGTTAGGAAAAAAATCGTTGATTATATCCATAGGGAGAAAATGAGAGGACATGACAAAAAAAGCGCCAGTAAAGAATTGTTACAAGCGATGCCAATTATATACCGAAACTGCAAGCATAGTTCATAAAAGAGGTAGCAAAACAAAAAAATCACAAGTAGCACGAAATTGCATTAGAAATGAACAACAAATTAAAAATCACTCCTGGGTACAGAAACCTATTATTGAGAATAAATGAACTCATGCATTTCGATAACCTCATCCTGTTCAAAAATATTTAAGAACAAACTGCAAGAAAGAATTGAGCGACGGCAAGACACACTGGTACAGTAGGTAGAACATGAAATTAAATTTAAAAGAGACCTAGATAGTTACACTACCCGAGGAATAAGACAAAATTGAAATAATCGTCCAGGGAGAAAGAATAGAGGAAAGAAGATAAATGACATACCTAAGAGGTATACTGGACGTAATTGGAAGGCTAGATTAAGAGATACACAACCATATTAGTAAATTGTTAGTATTACCGAACCACCTATAAAGTAAAATTGAAGCTTGCGACATAATGATATTGAGAAAGATAGAAAGAATAAAGAGAATAGACAAGGTAAAAAGCAAAGTAGTGAGAAACAGATTTAAAGTAAAATGAGATACAACACTTAAAATGATTTGAGTACTTAGAATGAAGGAAGTTAGGACAGCTAAAGTGATATGAGAAATTGAAAAGGACCGAAAAAGAAAATGAGAAATACCAAAAAAAAAAACATATAAAACCATTATATAGTTAAAACTCTGGGAAAAAGAACTAAACTAAACTCAAGCTAAAAACATGGCAAGGGACCAACAAGAATGAAGAAAAATTATACTCCTACACCTCCAGTAGAAGAGGACATGGGATACGTACGTAGGTAAGTATTTTTGGAATATATTTAAATTATAACAACTTTGTGCCACAGTATGCATTGGCATAGAAGCTTGATCAGAAATTGGGAAGGGCACGATAACTCATATTGAAATTGTGTCAACAACTGATACGCTTTTTAGTGCACTTTCTTGAATCTGCTAAATTAATGTATGTAGATAGTAATAATAATAATAGAGTGAATTGTCTTAGTGTAAACTATTGTGGAATACAAAACATTGAAAATAATAATAATAATAATTGTATTTTATTCTGAATAATAATATACATAATACATAAGGCGAGGTTTAGCATGGCTATCCTTACACCTACCCTTACGAAATATAAGCACTTCAGTTGGCCAGAAAAAGCATCGCATATATTGCCCTAACCCCTGGTAGGCTACTAGAAACTTTAAATTTAGATGAAAGGTTCAGTTTGTTACGTAAAGTAAGGATAAGAAGGAATTTTTTAAAATTCGACCCCTAAAAGAGTGAAAAGGGGTCAAATATGTTTTCACGAACTCCGCAATATCTCGTCGGCCTTAGTGTTTACTTGCAAAGATTGTCAATGCAAATACCTAGAACCATATTTCAGGATTTTTACCTAATCAACCCCTAAAGGCGCTAATCTGGATTCGGGGTAAATTAAAGAACCCTTCGGATCTCATGTATTTGTTGAGTTAAAACATTCTGTTTTGGCATATAAATGTCTTTTTAAAATATTTAGAAAGGGGTTTAAGGGTTTTTTGAAATTTCACCTCTAAAGAGGTAAAAAGAGGAAATACTGAAAGGAGGTAGCAAGCTAACATTATTGATTTTTTTTCGCTGTGGGTCCACTTCAGAATAAAATGAGCTAGAAATGATTTTTCGCAATTTCACCCCCAAAGAAGATGAGATATCTACTTGTTGTTTGCGTGCAAAGGTTTTCAATGCAAATGTCTTTGTTTTAATCAACCACTAAAGATGTGAATATGCATTCGGGGTCTATTATAAAACACTTCATATCTCCTGTGTTTGTTGAATTAGAACATTCTGTTTTGGCATATTAATGTCTTTTTAAACTATTTAGAAAGAGGTATATTGGTTTTTTTAAATAACACCCCTAAAGAGGTAAAAAAAGAAAAAAACTAAAAAGAAACATTTTTGACCTTTTCGCTGTGGGTCCATTTCAGAATTAAATGAGATAGAAAGGATTTTTAGCAATTTTACCCCCAAATGGGGCGAAAAGGGGTAAACTGTGTTTTCACGAATTTCCCAATATCTCTATAAGGCCCGATGGGATATCGATTTGGTGTTTGCTTGCAGAGGTTTTTAACACAAAAGTCTGAAAGCGTATTTTAGGATTTTACCTTAATCAACCCCTAAAGCTGCGAATATGCTTTCGGGGTGAATTGCAGAACCCAATATTTTCCTGTGTTTGTTGATTTAGATCATATAGGTACATTTTTAGAATCTTTAAGAGGTTTAAAAGCTTCTTTTTTTATGAAAAGGAGGAAACTGTGTTTTCACGAATTCCTCAATATCTCTTAGACCCCATAAGATATCGACTTGGTGTTTCCTTGCAAATGTTTCCTCTGGAAATGTCTAAAAATTTCAGGATTTTGCGCTTATCAATCCCTAAAGGCGTGTATTGGCTTTTGGGGTAAATTATTGAACCTCTCGTATCTCCTGTGTGTTTGTTGAGTTACAATATTCTTCTTTGGCAATTTTTTAAATATTTAGAAAGATTTTTTAAGATTGTACTCCTAACGGGCTAAAAAGACTGTAAACGTGAAAAGGGGTAAGAAGTTAGAATTATTTAGTTTTGCCTCTTACCACCAAGAGGTTGAAACGGGTATTATGCTATAATCTAGATTTATAAAAGAAAAAGCACCGACTTAACAACGCAACCGTAACCCTCGGTACCATCAACTTGAAATTTTGCAGGAAGGGTTCTTTACTTATTTAGGGAAGTGCTAGGAAATTGCACCTCTAAGGGAATGAAAAGAGATAAAATGTCTTTTCACTAATTCCTCAATATTACTAAGTTCCAATGAGATATCGACTTGGTTTTTGCTTAGAAAGAGATTACATATTCAAGTTTCTAAAAACGCCAATTCGGGATTGTGCACGGATCAGTTACTAAAGGTGTGAATTTTTCTTCAAGGTTGAATTATAAAACATTTTATGTCTCCTGTGATTATTCAACTGGACCATGGTTTTTGGGTACATGTGTCTTTGTCAGATCTCTAAAAAATGGTTTAAAGGTTTTTTTTTCTTTTCACTACTGAAGCGGTGAAAAAGAGGTAAAAGTAAAAATGGATGAGAGGTTAAACTTATTGACTTTTTCGCTGTGAGTCTCAGTTTAGAATAAAATGGTAGGATTTCCGAAATCCCCCCCCCCCCAAGTGATGGAAACGGCTATCTAGCTAGAATGAAGAACATTTTTATCGGAAGAATATTATGTATCTGTTACCTACAATGTTGTTTTTCAGCGTTTGTTTAGCATATTGAGTGAGGGACTCTAGAATTAATTTAAGATTTAGAAGAAAAAGAAATGTTTGTCCGTACGAAAAACGGGGATCTTGCTAGTAATAGCATATATAGTTCCCATTTTCAACAATCTTTCGAATGTTACATAAAAGTGAAAACATTTGTTTAACTAATAAAAATTTAAGCAGTATTGTAGAGGTCTCGAAAAACCATTCATTAGCTATTAATGCGCTATTAATGCTTCAAAAACGAATTCTATTTTATTTAGACCAACTCGGTTAAAAGATGCGGTTACACCGAGTGTATCTATTTCACTTGGCCCTCAACCTGTTGTTCTTTCTGATGTCTTAAAAAATTTAGGTATATGTACCCGTATAGACATTATCTCTCAATCAAGACTGAAATTAATTTGTGTGAATCTCTTGTTCTTTCTAATCTCAATTATTGTGATGTGGTGTACGGACCTTGTTTAGGTGTTATGGATAAACAGCGATTACAACAGATTCAGAAATCATGTCTACGTTATATTTATGGGGTAATAAAATATGATTCTGTATTGCATAAACTTAAAGACACAGACGGTTATTGCATACAGCCAATATATTTATCAATATAATAAATAGTAAGCGTCCGGTTTACTTGTACGAAAAAGTTGGTTTTAGGTCTGATGCACATGATGTTAATATACGGTCAACATCAGTAATAAGCATTCCTAAACACAAAACAGAAGGATATAAATCATTTTGCTATCAAATTGCTGAAAAAGCCTGTTATATTAAAAAAAGACTACAAAAACCATTTATTGTCTCTACAAATGTAAGGTGTAAGGTGCTAATCCCGACTCACGTTCCTCCTCCAAACCTATTGCTTTATTATTAATTTATTAATTTTATTATTCTTTGCTATTTATTTATTAATTATAAATCATGCCAATCAATTAAGAGTTCTCTTCATTTCGCAGTTGCTAAATATCAAGCCCACTTTTCCCTTTTTTTATTTTTTTTGTCAAGGTTACGTTTAAAAACAGCAATGCTAAATCTCACCTTGTGAATTCATGTTTATGAATAAAAGACGCGATTATTATTATTATTAAATATAAATACAAAAAGACTGCAGCCATTACACTCAGTATTCATTAACTCGCATCTGCAAGTCGACTGTAAACTAACACCGCACAAAAATTCCTGATGACGGTTACATTTTGAAATCCTCGCATAAGCTTAACAAGTACATATTAGTAGCTGTGCGTTAAATATGGGATTCGTTTGAGTTACCTATCTAATTGAGGCTTCGCACGGTAATAATCACTCTAAATAATTGTCAATGTTTGTTCGAGCCATATATAACGTGCATATATGACAGCGAATCCTGCTATCACGTGCTTCGAACGAGCAAAGAACCGTTCATCCAAAGGTGTGATCTGTGTTAACTGCTTGGTAATGTATTAACATTGTTGTGAAACATTTTAGAAAGGTTAAAAGTTGTTTTTTCTCATGCGCTTTAAATGTGCCTGCGCCGCTAAAAAATGCTGTGAATAATCACTTTGGAGAAATTCTGAAGAATATTTCAAAATGTAAATATTGATCCACTATTTGAAAAATATAAAAATTAAATAAGTGATATACATATGTTACTACCAGGTATATCAAAATAATACAAATATGAACTAGAATGTATATCTTTTTTGTAATAACAGCAATATTTTAAGTCTTCAAAATTCTTCAGTTAAAATTATATCTGAATCTGTTACAGGTGTCAGTTGTGTGGAAAACAATAATCACGAAACATTTTGATGCAGGAAAGTATATGTTCGCGGTTCCAAGAAAGCTGCTGAATGAGTCTAAAAAAGTACAAAATTTTCTTGGTGCACTATTAAGAATGCTGTATGTGAGAAATCCCCAACACCAAAAAAACTAAAGCAAAGGTTGTACCATCTACTAGAAAGAACAAACGCTATTATTTTCCGTTATTAAAGGAGATAATGGAGACCGCGTACCAATCTTCATGACAGTGTTAACGCACATAACGCTATTTTGCGCAAAAATACGCTCAAAATGTTGAAAAAAAGAAATGCCTAGGTAGCTTCCCTACGGTCCTGATTTATACCCTTGCCAAGCACTAGCGAGAGTGGGATTTGACAACTATAACCAAGTGAAGAATTTTATTGAAAGTAAACTGGAACGAGTTCTGTTTGCTTTGAATACAACATAATCGCGTTACCACAGCCATCATCAATGACTTATTTAGTATATCACTGTGGAATTTTACTTCGAAAAGTTGAAGCAATGCCGCGTAATGAAATTTCAAAGAAAGCATATCGACCGTAATCCAAACAAACGTTAAATTGGAGTATCAAGCAATCACCTGTATTTAAAAGCGTAAGGGCGTTCAGGGGTCAGGAGATTTGTTTAATACACTTATCAATGCCCTTCATATGAGACTGTGAAAATTGAATTCTATGCTTAAAAAAATGTTCCCTTGAAGATGAAAAGAGACCGAAAACCCGTTTTCTGTATCTACCCCCTAAGATATCGATGCAGTTCGCGATATTATAGTATCAGACCATTGAATTTGCCTGAAACTTATATCTGAGACACTGGAAATTGCATAAGAATGCGTCCATCACATAGTCCATGTCCACTTGGTATGAAAAAAATTCTGCAAAATGGATCAAAAGCGAGCAACATGGAAAGCATCGCATGCAATCTGTCCCAGTTTTCATGAAGATGCTGATTTCTTGGGCCTTGTTGTTAGCATGGATAAAATTCGGTAGCATGTTACGGTACTTTTAGAGCGATACGGTACTTTTAGAGCGACCCCTGTATGTGCAAACTTTTGCTAGTTGAATTTTTAGCTTTGAGTATCATTAGGTGGCTTTTCGGAATTTTTGCATGCTTTAAATTAAGTCTGGTTAGCGGTACCCTAATTTTAAATTCTCTCCTATAATTATCAAGCAGTTTGGTAAGCAACTCTTCGAATAATTACCCATATTTTACAAATTAAATTTATTCTGGTTACATTTCTACAGATATTTGTGTATGGCGCTTAGGCAACCCTTGTTGCAATTATTCTGCACTATACTATTTGTTGCTAGATAAAGGATATCTCTTCTTGCAGTTACACTTTTCAGGCTGTTTTTTTTGCATCTTCTGGCCCAAAATTTTGGAAAGTTTTGATAACTGGTAACTGGTGGATTTTTGAGTTGCTTTCTCATTTTAAACTTGGTGCAGGCTGCTGGTGCCTCGGCTGTGTGCTTAAATTTATGAGCTAATTAGTGTAGCTTCGCTCCGTTTCGATTCCTAGGAGGATCTACAAAGCACATGTGCCCTTAAGGCGTTCGTATTTGATTTGGTTGTACTTACGTCATTCGCAATTGCGGATTCGTCTGAGGCCAGCATTGTTCTTGCACTTTCTTTTGGCTCCATACCAGCGTGAGGTAAGATAAAGCCCGTTTCTTCTTATTCGGAACTCATTTGGGCGTTGTGCGTTATAGCCATTTCCTCTCGGATGCCAGTCATCACTACAGCCAAATTTACCTGCGAGAGTTTGGACGCTTCCTGCGAAAGGTTAAACTCCTCCCTGAAGAGGCTTAGCATTCCCCGTTCGGCTGCACTCTGCGGGCATCCAGTCCGTCGATCTGGGCTCCTGAAACTGTCGAGTTGTCAAGGAATTTCGCAACTCCTGTGAGCTACGCTAGAGAGACTAGCACTGAACTTACCTGCAAGCCAACCACCGCTTCCTCAGCTCGCTCGGCCTTCCGCTGCGACTGCCGAAACCCTCGCTGCTCCAGCCGTCTTCGACCCCCTCAAGCCAACGGAAAGGTTAGGACTCGTCATGTTTTTCCTACAGGCAAGAAACTGATATAGCTATTACTCATTGCGCCTGGTGTATTTTATAGTTAGTTAGTAGTGCCTCGTTTCATTAGTAGCTGTGTGATATTTTTAGCATAGCAATGCTTCGTATAGTTAGGTATTAGGGCATGCTTTTGTATAGGTCTGATGTGTTGTTATGATAGGGCTTTTGCAAATTTCGAGCGACCATTTTGTGCAGTTTAGTGATCTTTATTGAATTATTAATCGAGCTTACCCGAGTCCGTGAAGACAGTCCTGCGGCTTAATTGTGCAGGAGCTTTCGATTTTGAATTAGCCCCGAGCCACGGCTTCTCTACGAAACCTACGAATTACAGAATAGCTAGCTTTCATGTTGCTGCCTTGTTTTCATTTATATGCAGCCTGGAAAATTAATGTCAGACGTCAGATAAACTTACTAGAGCCCTGTTTTGCAGGTTCCGCTGAAGACAGGCGGCACCGCCGGTCGCTGCGCCCCGTCGTGCCCCCCCCCCCTGTAAACTGTATGTTAGGTCTTTCGCTCAATTATTTCAGTTTTAAGGCCGTACTTACATTTCATCAGCGGTCTTCGTCGCCATTTGCACGTCAGCCACTTGACGTATTATTGCGTATTGGTAGTGGCTAGAGAAGCGACGTCGGTAGCCGTTTGCTTCACTTTGGAGTCGCCGCGAACTCATTAACTATTTTGTCGGAAACGAGAACCGGATAAAGAGCAGATCCAAGCGTTTGTTATAATTAATATTATATGGGGACACCCTGATACTTTATTTTAATATTTAGGACATCGACGTGTTTTGCGTGGCCACGTGAGCGATCGTTGCTCCAACCCTTAGAAATTCCTTTGAGCCGCGAGTCAACGACATTTCGGGCTAACCCTCGGGGTGCAACGTTAGCCAGGTTAGTCTTGTATCGCTCTGAAACGGCGTATTTGTTTTTGAGCCCAGTACAGGCACAACTTCCGATGTATATATATTTCTAAATTGCCTTCGCGACGCCCTTCGTAACCTCGCTGTTTACTTTTAGTGTGTTGGTGTTGTCCACCGTAATGCGGCCTAAATAAATTGTATAGAGGCATGCATGGTAATAATATAGTCGACTCGAAACATTTTTTTTATTGTTTTTGCATGTACCTAACCGTATTGTTACATATACTTATATTTGTTGCAACTTATTTATATTTGTATCTTGTTGCTTGCCTGAAGCTAATATGCATTTTGTACTAGTATTCGCACTATAGTACCCACCTGCCTGTTTGTTAATAAAGCTGTGATATTTTCATTGGTCGTTGATTTGATTATTTTTGTTCTGCTGGAAATTGTCCTTCCCTTGTGAAGGTCCGGCACAAGGATTCGATTTACGTCGAGGACCTGGCGCCCTCTCCTATTCTTTTTGTTCTTAATTTTTTTTCAGAATAGCTGGAACCCTGCGACCCTCGCGGCGAGCTAGCCCAACTAGGCCGATAGTTACCAGCCGGCAAAATAACAAATACAACTTTCGCCAAAAGGTAAGGCCAACCGTCTATCTTCCCTTACAAGAAGATTTTGACGCCCAACGTTTTGGGGCCTTGAAAGGATTTTTGAGTACGTCGGTACTAGGATGATAGGTGGTACTATAGTGCAAACAAAATTTTTAGGGTGTTAGAATTTATTGGAACTATTTATTGTCGCTATTTTCTGGGTATTTACAATTGATTATTTCTAGCTATAGGTTTGTTTATTGCATGCTATTTACAGGTTTTGCTTGGGTTAGTTATAAGCTTAGTTTAAATAAGTTTTTGTGATCATCTTGTTCTGTTGGAACAGCAAGATGGTATTTCGCTTAGATGTTAATCATTTGCTCGTCGATGAGCTCGATTATGAGCTTCGAGTTAGAGACATTGCCATTCAGGGCAACGTCCAAGACAAACGTAAATTACTTCGTGCTCGTATGAAGATAGATCTTCTTATGAATGTCACTTTCACTCCCGTATCTTTGGACGCTGCTGACGAACTCGCGGTTTGCGAAGACACTGTCTATTTTAGCTGCCGAAGTGGATAGTTGCACTTCAAGGAACCTGGACAATGACGCTCATCGTTTAGGTACTCGCCTTCTTCATGTTCAAGGTCGTTCAGGTCGCATTACAGCAGAACCAGATTCCGCTTCTAGGTTGGAGTCCCTGAAGGAAGGATGCGGACAACTACTTGCTGCATTGGAAGCAAAGCTTCAGCTTCACGCTGATGCTCTAGCTCGCAACGATACGCCAGTCGCACCGAGTGATTCAAGCTCGGAGGACGGTTCAGTAGCTTCGCCCCAGAAAACTCATATTCGCCCCCATAGCCCTGTTGCCACTACGTCTCAGGAAGATGCTGCCTTGCCCATTCGTCCTATTGCTAGCTCGGTTACGTGGAGTCATCCTTTGTCCACTTCACAGTTCTTTGCCCCTCAGCCTAATCCTAGTAGCTCAGCCGTGCAGCCTGGCATATACTTAGATTATCCGCCCTTTGCTGATGCCGTCAATCGACGCTCTTCTGCTGCCGAAGATGTCAACCAGTCTGCGTCGCATAGACACACTTCGACCGCCAACTATTTAGCCATTAACAAATGGAGGATCACCTTCGATGGAGGAAATGGTTTGACTAGCTTTTTAGAGGAAATTGAAGAAACTCGCATAGCTCGGAATGTGTCCAAGGACCAACTTTTTGCTGCTGCTATCGAATTGTTTACTGGCAACGCCCGAATTTGGTTTCGCTCGATACGTAGCACCATTCGTTCATGGGATGAATTGATCATCGCTTTGAAAGCCGCTTTCCTGCCTTGTGATTATGAAATCAGCCTATGGGATGAGATCCGTAGTAGAACTCAAGGACCCGATGAGCCCGTGACGGTCTATGTTGCTGTTATGGAGAACCTTTTTAGTCGCCTTTATCGCGTACCTGTGGAGATGGAGCGTATAGAAATTATGCGTAGGAACTTGCAACCATACTTACAAGCTCAGTTGGCTCTCTACTCCCCAACGAGTATCGTTCAGCTTAGACAACTTGGCAAACTGATTGAGGATGCTAAGGTGCGATCTTCAAGGTTCAAGAATCCACCTCCGCCTTATCAAGCTCTCGAACCCGACTTGGCTTATCACAAGCCCAGTTTTGGAGCAAGAGCTGCTGCTATTGAGGAACCTAGTTCCACCCCTAGCCCCGCTGCCGAAGGACGAGTCTGCGATGTTACAGCTGCTCGACCCTATGGTGTGTACTGGAACTGTGGGAAGCCCGACCATCGCGTAGCTCAGTGTCCATCGCCGCGCAAATTAAAATGTTATCGCTGCGGTAAAGCCGACGTCACAATTCGTACCTGCCCTTCCTGTTCGGGAAACGGGAACGGAAGGCCTTAAGAGGCCGATTAACGTCTTCTCCCGTCATCATTTCTGAGGCCAATGTCGTCTCCCAATCTCGAGTAACGGATCACACATCTACTGAACATCGCATTCTACTCGATTTCATCTTAGGTCACGCCAGCAAAGATGAGAGGCCCTATCTTCGTGTCTCTGTTTACGGCAAGGATCTACTTGGTTTGTTGGACTCCGCCGCGAGCCGTACCATTTTAGGTCGCCAAGGATGGGAAGTATTGAAGGACGTCTGCAAATTAAGTTCTGCTAAATCTACCGCCTGCAGCGTCGCCAACGGTGAGAAATGCCATAGCATAGGTACACTTACCGTTCCCATCGTCTTGAGAGATCGTGTGAGAACCTTCGAAGTCCTGGTTATCCCTTCACTTTCACATACACTAATTTTGGGCACCGACTTCTGGAAGAGGATGGCCCTTGTGCCAGATCTTCGCCATGGGGAATGGACCTTCTCCAAAGCCTCGGCTGACGAGCAAATCACAGCAATTCGTTAGACTGAACATCTCACGAATAAAGAACAAGCCGTGCTTGACCAGACTATCAGTGAAGCTTTTTCCATGATAGGAGATGGCGTAGGATGCACTCACCTAGTAGAACATGTAATTAAAACTGATGCTGAACCAATTAAGCAGCGTTATTACCCAATCTCGCCTGCCCTTCAGAAACATGTGAACCAGGAGCTCGACGATATGTTGGAAAAGGGCATCGTAGAACCTTCAACATCGGCATGGTCCTCGCCCATCGTCATGATAAGGAAAAAGGATGGTTCTTATTGCTTCTGTGTGGACTATCGGAAGCTCAACAAGGTTAGCCAACCTGATGCCTATCCACTCCCGTACATCAGCAACATTTTGGACAAGTTACGTGATGCACAATACCTGACCACGTTAGATGTCAAGTCAGCTTACTTTCAGGTGCCGGTTTCCGTCGCTAGCCGCCCGCTAACTGCTTTCACTGTCCCTAATCGTGGGTTGTATCAATTTTGTCGCCTCCCGTTCGGTCTTCATACCGCCTCGGCGACTTGGCAACGTCTTATCGACCGAGTTATTGGTGCCGACCTAGAACCCTACGCGTTTACATACCTGGACGATGTAATTATCTGTACTCCTACCTTCGAAAAACACCTGGAGGTCTTGAAGAAAGTCATATCCAGAATCGCCAAGGCCGGCCTAACTTTGAACCGGGAAAAATGTCATTTTTGCAAGCCCGAATTGAAGTACCTGGTGTACGTCGTGAACTCCAAAGGTCTACTCGTCAACCCCGAAAAGGTCGAAGCAATTTTGAACATCCCTAACCCCAAGACGGTACCAGAGGTTAGAAGGATATTGGGAATGGCATCGTGCTTTCGGCGCTTCGTGCCTAACTTTTCTTCAGTTGTGTCACCTATGACTCGCCTGCTTCGCAGGAACCTAAAGTTTGTCTGGTCTGAGGAATGCCAAACCGCTTTCGACACCATTAAAGACTGCCTCTCTTGCCCAGATTTTAGTCGGCCCTTCACTATACAGACGGACGTCTCTGGTTATGGACTTGGAACCGTCTTATCCCAGACGTATCCTGAGGGAGAGAAGGTCATCTGCTATATAAGCCGTTGGCTCACGAAGAATGAGCGGAAGTTCAGCACAACGGAGCGTGAATGTCTCGCGGTACTCTTCGCCATTGTGAAACTTCGCCCGTACATCGAAGGAACTAAGTTCGATGTCGTGACTGACCACTACGCACTTAAATGGCTGCATAATATTAAAGACCCCATAGGACGCATTGCGCGTTGGGCCATACGCCTACAACAATACAATTTTAACGTCATACACAGCAAGGGCAAAGATAATGTCGTACCTGATGCTCTATCCACGTCCGTACCTATTATCGATGAAGTAATCGAGGACGACGATATTCGAGATCGCTGGTATGCTCGGATGCGCCTAAAGGTCCGCAAGAATCCACAGCACTACCCTGCTTGGCGCGAGTCGAATTCGCAACTCTATAAACATGTTAGGAGCCCGTATCCAGAACTCATGCAGGCCAATAAAGATTGGAAAATGGTACTACCTAGAGACAGACGCTCAGAAGTACTTAGACGTAATCATGATGATCCTACCTCAGGACATCTTGGCGTTTCGAAAACCTTAGGTCGTATAGCTCAGAGGTACTACTGGCCCAAGATGCGAACAGACGTCCTGCGCTACATTCGCAACTGCAAGGTGTGTTCCCGCACTAAGCCTGACCAACGACCACCCGCTGAACATATGGGAGGTCACACAAACATCTCGAAGCCCTGGGAGGTCATCTGTATGGACCTCATAGGACCTCTACCTCGTTCTTCTCGTGGGTATCAGTATATACTTGTAGTGGCTGATTGTTTCACTAAACTTTCCCTTCGTAAGGCTACGGCCGCTTCAGTCGTACGTCATGTGGAAGACAACGTATTCTTATTGTTTGGCGCCCCGAAAAGAATTATCTGCGACAATGGTGTCCAGTTCACGAGTCGCGAATTTACTGCCTTGGCTGGGAACTATGGCTGCAGAATAGCGTTTACAGCGTTGTATCACCCTCAGGCAAATCCGACGGAACGCATCAATCGTGTTCTGAAAACAATGCTTACAGCGTACGTGTCTGACAAACAACGTCAAAGCTATCCCAAGCTGCTTATATTGCATTAACCAGTTCTTTTTGGTTCATTGGCAAGTGGTAGATAGGGTTTCATAAACAATTAGGAAGGCACAATTGCAATATTCAAATAGTGAAAAATTGCCTTGTATGACGTGTCCCGGTTTATATTTCTGCGACTATAAATTTTTATATAAGTTGTTATTCTGACTGCCAAACAAAAAAAAACTTATCTCTGATGGTTACTATTATTACTGCCCTCTTAAAATATAAAATGTCCTAACTATTACATGTTACAATCCCTTATTATTAAAGCAAGCATAATTGTCAATATAACCTTGGTTTACACTTTTTATCATGGTTGACCTCAACCATCAAAATTAAATATTCAATTTCTATTTTATTGTCACAACTACATTAATAATTGTCTCAATTTTAGTGTGTCTCAATTATTTTAAAATTAATACCCATCTTATTTAAAACCCCTCAACATTTGGTTGTATTGATCTTCCAAATTTATAATTATTTTTATTTTTATTTAACCACTATAAGAAATAGAGTAGTTGTATTATAACAATATATATGATTTTTTCTACGAACGCATGTCCTACTGCGCGAAATTTCAAAAATTTTGCTTTAGGAAATCATTATAGTGACTTTAGATTTCTGTAGTGACAATTTGTCTAATTTCAAAATCAGCATAACGTAAAGCTTTGGTGTGATATCCATGGTGACATGAACACAAATGTGGGAGCAAAAAAATATTGGCTCCCGCCGGGAGACAATAAAAATTGGCCCCCGCTGTTTGGAAATTGACAGTTTTGCTTCCTAAAACTAGGGCGCAAAAGCCGACTTTCTATACAGTGAGTAGAAAAAAGATTTTTTATGCCTTTTCCAAATTTTTCGAAAAATATAGAAAATGATGAATGAAAACATTAACGAATAAGGTTTTTAGGCACATATTCTGAAAGTACAGGTTCTTGGGAACAAATTCATATATATGTCATTTACAAAAATAATATCTTTGATAGATTTATGTCGGCTGGAAACACAAGTGCCGCGAAAAACGCGAGAGTCTAAAAAAAGGACATATGAAAAACTTGGTTCAATTTGGCCCAAGATAGTTTGAAAAAAAATGCTATACGTAGTTTGGTCTTGTTTGGCTTACTTAATCTTTAACCCATTTCAGTGACTTGATTAAATGAAGTGTAAATATTATAAAAATCCATAAAGGTCCACTTTTTATTTAGGTACATTAATGATGGTTACACCTCAATACCAAATAGAAAAAAAAATCACCATTACAAATATTTCAGGCTTTTTCTTCAAAATGAACTCTGGTTTATGAAATTTCATTGACAAACAAAGGAGTTACAGCGATTTTCGTCAAGCGCCGCTTGAAATTCTACTATTTTCGGGGCAGTTCGGGCGCAAATTTTGAGTCGACAAAGATTGCTAAATATTTCGAAGATGAAGCGTTTTTCGAAAAAACATGCGCTCTATAATTTTGGTTCGACATTCTATATAGAAATTTTCACTCTGTTCCAAGATATTCGCGAAACTTCAATTTTCCCATTTTCTCCGTGCATTTTTCACCTTTTCCATAGTCGCTCGAATGCAGAACATTTTTTTTCTTAAAGTACAACTAAAAAACCACTTATGTACAAAATGTTATCAACTTGGGTTTTTTCACATGAGAAAAATCCTGGCGCCTGGACTAAACTGGAATATCATATTGATTCCATTGTAAATCTGGACAAAATCCATAAAATTCTAAATCTGGCAACGCTGTTTAAAACACTAACGTGCAAGCATATATCTAATACTTACTATATTGCTAGCGGCTATGAGTGGGAAACTCACCAATGAAGTGAGACACACAACTCCTTCATGTATACGGTGAGCTGTGCGCAAGCGCGGCGGCGTGGTCCGCCCAATGGGGAAGTGGTCAAGTTTAAAATTTGCTTCTAAAGGCGGAACTCAAATTCTCACGCATGCGCAGGAGACGCGTTATACTCGAAGTGAGACTATGTCGGCGCCGTAATGTTTTCTGAAGTTTCCAGGCCCTGCCAGCAATATATGTGTATTATATATACGTCTGCAAGCATTCAGAAATGCATAATAACCTCACTTTTCTGTTTACATTTTGAGGCGTTTACACACAAAACAATACCTATATAAACGCCCAATATGGGAACTCGAGAAATATTATCATTACAGTTTGGACACTATTCCAATTTTATAGGAACGCACTGGTGGAATATTCAAGAATCTAGTTTCGAATATAACGCACAGGCTCCGTCTGAAATCGATCACGATGTACTCTTTCGAGAGGGCATAACTTCAAAAGTAAGGTAATGCACCGTGAATATCACAACCTAATGACAATTACTCAAATGATTTAAAGGGGGAGGTCACGTTCACACCCAGACTGTTGCTTGTAGATCTGAAGGGCAGCTTAAAAGCTCTACCAGAAGATGGGGGCTTGTACGAATCCGTACCAGATCCCTCCAGAGTAGAAACTAACTGGGAGGCTCAGGCAGTCGAAGTTAGGAAAGAGCAACCAAACCATAAAAATGTGTTCCAATCGGAGTTAGATGCAGCAGCTGCACCTGCAGATATCTTGAAAAAAACCTTCGATTTAGAAAAGGATGTTAGTGTGTGGTCTGATTTCCTTTATGCCCGGTTCCATCCAAGAACTGTAAATACTGTGAAAGAATATGAGCACGAAAGTAAAAGTTCTCAGTTTAATGTCTTTCCTTTGGGGACATCATTATGGAAATCCGAACAATTTCAGGATGATTTTAGTGACAAAATTAGAAGTTATATTGAAGAATGTGATAGTTTTCAGGTATGTAATTTTGTTGAAAAATGTACTATTACAATGTGCATCTTTAGGGATTCCATGTCACAATGGATGCTACCAATGCCTTTTCTGGTTTAGCCGCATCCTGTATTGAACATGTAAGAGATGAATACGAAAGGAAGTCTGTGTTAGCTTTTCCTGTAATTCCGTCGCATTATTCAGATTATTTGTACAGCACTGATGAGGAAAGGCATCAGTCGTTAATCAAAGATGCTATTCGAGTATTAAACCTAGCACTCGCTTTTGATTCCTTAAGTGAACACAGTTCTTTATTTGTGCCACTATGCACAAGCACTAATGGATGGAGACAGCCAGGTCCAAAACGCGACTTCTACCATGTTTCATATGATGTAAGTAATACCTTTCTTCAATAGTGAGGCAATGTTATTTTAAATAAACAAATAGTTTAAATATATTTGCTGGTGATTGAATTTTCTATTTTCTGGAAATAGAGAAATCAAATAATTCAAACTGTTACTTTTAAGAAAATCGTTGTTCCTTAGCTAAATTTACCGTTGTTGTTTCTGTATGTCGAGAATTCTGTCCGACACACTGCATTATTAAAGTATAAAGTTTCAGTGTTCCGAAATCTGAAATAGTTAACAAATAGTTAAGTTCCTATAAATAAAATAAATGAATATGATGTTAAATATGAACTATGCAGAGTATGAAACCATGAGTGAAACCAGCGATCATTTTGACCACCCCATAACTTTTGACCTCTGGTTCCTTCATCTAACTATGGTACCATTGGACTCAAAAGTGATAAACTTTCCAACCATGCGACATTTGACAAGAAACTCAAAGTGCTACCTTAATTATTCCTAATTATTTGTCCATCAATTTTAAACAAAATCTTAGCAGAAAACAAGTTTAATTTTTTAATCTGTATAGAGTTTTGACTTACTTTATAACTTGGTCAGATGTCTCCAAAATGAGGTGTAGAATAGAATGCATATTTGTCTTTTTAGCACACACTGCCATATCACACCGGTGCTATATTGGCATCGGCTTTGGACACAGTCACATTAAAGCACCGCTTAAGGTCAACTCCATTCTCACTCGGTGATCTTTGTGCCGATTTAAGCACCCACGGCCGTAAAGCAGCGGCTTCTAGTGTTTGCTTACCGTTTTCATTCAATCAAGGGGCCGATTTCATCCACTGCTTAGACAATTGGGAGGGCCCCCTAACTAGAAGCATCACTCCGAGTTGTGAGATAGGTAACGTTGGGAACACCAAATTTCTTCACGGGCAGTAACAATTTTTCAACAGGCACCGACAAATTAATGCAGGTGTTCACACTACGTGGCGTTCCAGAAGATCGGCTGAAGCAGCCGCCCGTTAAAGCGGGCAAGCAGAAAGACCTGCCTGCTTACAAGTGCAACAGCGTTCAAGAGATGTTGAGTCTGTATTTGTCTTGTAACTCTTTTTTCAGTGCCAACCACGTTACCACCGTTAGGAAAGGGCTCAGCGTGAAAACTCCTTATCCCAGAATATTTGATCCTTTTGTAGGCACCGACGGCAATATTATTGCTGATCCAAGGCCAGACTATTCAAGTAAGTATTTGGATTAGCTAAAGCCACTCACATGTTTGAACCAATATTTTTCAGTTGTCGAGTCGGTACCCATACTAGCTGGCTTGCATTCAGGTGCAGGTGTAGGTGATATGATAGAAAGTCTCCACACAGAAGCAATGAAAATTAAATTTCCACGCTTCCACCAATTCATAAGCGCAGGACTGGAACAGCAAGAGTTTGTCGAAAGCTTAGACAAGCTGTTTGATCTCAGAGAATGTTACGAAGATAATTATAACATGTAGTTTTACCTTCTGTTTACTAATATAGGCTGTTTACTAATTTTAATAAAAGTACTTACATAAAATTCCTATGTAATATATTTGTTGTATTTTACACAATGATCCAGATTATACTACAGTAAATAAGGCACAAACTATCACATAAAAAAAATTATTATAGAATATTTGTAGCGAACAGTAGAGCTTTTTATATGTATCCCGATACTTATTATACTACTATTGATTTTGGAAAGGGCTGCAATGCAATTTAGCAGTGTAAAACTCCATCGTACCAAATGTGCTTGTTTAATAAAGGCGATAGGATCAGCCTTACAAGAAATTGTAAACAGTGTTCGTAACAACAATATAAATGCATTATATTGACAAATTTCCTGATACAGCTGTGCGTGTATTAGATAGTTTAAATGACAAAATCATTGTCACTGATTTTTTGGAACTCCCATATATTTAATTGAAGTTTAAAGAGCTACTGCAAATGACTTACATATCTCTATGGTAAATTTCTTTAAAAAAATTGGTTTACCCTTAAAAATATACTTGCTTTAGGATCCGATGGTGGCGCAAATCTGTTACCTTGTATTGTATAATTATTATGTTTTTTTTGTTTACATATAATATTTGGGCGTTGTTCTATAGCAGGGGTGGGCAAACTTATACTATCAGCGATCTACAGTGAAGAAAATGGGGAGGCATGCGATCGATCCGCAGAATTTTTTTATTAAAAATTATTTTTCTACAACCACTACTAAAAGTAGGCCTTTTAGAGCTAGCTTTTTTCACTAAAAATGACGTTTTATAATTTAGCGTGTTAAAAGTGAAATCATCTGTTTTTTTAGCCCATGTGCTAAAAGTAAACAGCTGGTGTTGGATTTAGAATTTCGAACTGGAAGTGAGGTTGTAAAGTTATTCTAATTACTTCTTTCCTTAGAGGTAAAGTGTTTTTTAAATAATTAAAGCATTCTGTAATGAATAAAGTAAAATGTGTACATTTATAATTACCTTTGATAACTAACTTTGACAGCTACTAGCTGCAGAAACAGTCACCTCCATGTCAAGGCCATCTCTTTACTATGACATAAATTATAACTGTCATAAATGCAAACCTTTGTTAAATCGACATTTATGGAGTAATAACAGTAAATTTAAGGCCGTGAAAAATATTGTGTGCAAACTCGTGCTAAAAGTGTTTATGGACGAGACATGTTATGAAACTCAGCTTTCGGCTTCGTTTCATAATTTTCATGTCTGGTGCATAAACGTCCACTTTTAGCACTTGTTGCACAAATAGCTATTATTGTACTTACAATGCACATACAATCATTTACGACAGGTCGTCCAAAAGTTCGATATTATCAGACATGATAAAACACCATATAAATAAACGATTCACAGCCTATTTATTACAGTTAAAATAATTACTACTCACTAGGTTACACAATAAAATAAATTCTAAGAATTTCTTTATTACAATTAATGATAAATTTAATTTAGATTTTGAGGCATGGCACTGCATGTCTTCCGCAAACTTTTCCTCAGGAAGGTACGTATTTACTGAGGGCTAATCGTAAGCATGAAGACAGGTGTTCGTCAGTAAGGCGATTACAGAGTTTTGATTGAATAATTTTCAGTTCAGAAAAAGCAGATTCGCACAAATAAGTCGACCCGAATAAGGCCGTTAACTGCTGGGCGACTTGTTTTAGATTTGGATATTTTACTAGTGTTAAAAAGACCAAAATTTCGTATCTGTTGCTCTGGCTTTGAGGTGTAACCTCATTTTCAATAGAAGGCAAGTCCATGTCAAAGACATCCGATATTTCAAAAGAAGTTTTTCTAGCATTTCAGCATATAGTTCTACATTTTTTTAAATATAATCGCGATCGACCGTAAAATCTCTTGCGATCTACCGGTCGATCGCGATCGACCGTTTGCCCACCCCTGTTCTATAGTAAAGAGTAGACAGGGTGTATACTTTCTGGAAAAGTTAGGGAATTACATTCTAATTCTGGAATCAGGGAATCTGCTTAATTAATTAAAAAGAGTTAGGGAAAATTAAAACGACAAAACTAGGTACTTTATCAAAAGTTGATTCGAATCGAGTGCCATGTGTAAGCGGATTATCTTAACTTTTCTTGTTTCCAGCATACATTTAATATTACTATATTGCTAGCACCTGTAAGTGGGGAGGTCACAGCATAAGTAAGACAGACAACTAACTCTTTTACGTACTTGGTGAGCTGTGCTCAAGCGTCGCCTGTGCGGTGGGGAAGTGGTCAAGTTTAAAATTCGCTTCTAAAGGCGGAGTTCGAATTCTCAGGCATGCGCACAAGACACGTAGTACAGGCGCGGATCCGCATTATTGCGAGTGTTTAAGATGTGCTCACGACACAGATCCACGTCGCTCGAGTAATATCATAATGAGCGGATTCGCGTCGTGAGCACATTGTAACATTCCCTATAACGCCGATCCGCGTCATGAGCAGTCAACGTGTTGAAACAGACCAAAATACAACTGATGCCTTGGAAATGCATTGCTGGCGCAGGATGCTGAGTATAGGCCTGGGTGGAAAGAGGAACTAATCAATCCATCCTAGAACATTGTTATCCCTTATAAGCACAAAAAAGGGGGTGGTAGAATAATACTTACGTCAGTTGCTCAACGAATCGAAGCAGCATTCAAAGCACCAAATTACCTCACTCAGCCAATGCCTAGGCGAGTCACTACCAATCGCTAATTAGGGGTCGCCGAAAACGGCCGTGGGTTCATTACATGGGGGGATGGCGCCACCAATTTAAAGGATAACAAAAAGAATAACAGAGCCAAACCCCCTAATTCAGCGATTGATAGATTACGCTCCAGCTAAATTGGAACACTGTGGACTTAATAAAACGGCGCAAAACTGAAGTCAAACAATTAAGTGCAGGGGAGACAAATTCGTTTTATTCACTCTTAAAGCCGGACACGCATAAAATACATATAAGTAAAAGTTTAGGGCCGATGTAAAAGCATATAAATGCCCCAAGGATCCTTGTTTACAGAATGGGGTGGCCAATTGAAACACCAAATCATCAAAATAGGGGAAATTCCTGGAAGCTCCCGAGGAGTGACGTTAATATAAAATTGTAAATTACAAGCGGGCAACCGCCCCAGGAATTTCTATAGCGTGGTACATGTAACAATTAATATCACAATTGGTATCTAAAGTGTAAGCTCCGGCGAGGGGAAGCCTCGTACTTTACAGATTAAAATATGTGATTAAAGTGATGCGTCCAGACCATGATATAAATATATCGCGATAATCTCAATTTAGAAACAGATTACTTTCGGCAGTCCTTCATCGATTGAGGCACATAAACGCGTACAGCCAGGCTCACTCGCTGGCCACCGTAAGCACAATTAATAGAGCAGCAAGGTTACCTTGAGCTGGTGCGAGGCCGTCTTAGCGTTGATAACATCGCAGGAGCGGGCTTCCGTGGGCTTGATGGCTTACCCAGGGAGGACAGTAGCTCGTCAATTAAGCGCGCCGAGATAACGCTATCACAGATCGCATCGGGCCGCAAGTTGGGGTTCTCGAAGTTTTTATTTGGGACCCATAACGTGGTGGGGACTAAATTATTGAAATAAACGTTAGCGGGCAATCGAAAATGGGCTAAAAACGGTCATACTCACACTAAATTTCCCAAATGTTTTGCTCGGGAAGTTTTGGCGTCAAAAAAAAAGTCTGAACCAGGTAGTATCTCCAGATTTATATTCAGAGGAATGTCGAGACGCGCGTACAAATCCCCTAATCAAAGGGTGAGAAGTGCCTAGACATCAATAAGCACTTATCTACAAAATCGCGACCTCAAACAGCGCCAAAAACTTCCAACGACCTTATTCGATCGAACGCCGGGACAAGATACCAAATTTTCGCGTCGCGAACGTTCAACAATGTGCAACGGCGGCGTATCAACAATGCGCAATATCCGGACGCAATTCGAAAAATATCGAACATACCGTAAAGCGAAAATTTACGGTAACAACATCTAAATATAAGGAAAAGGCTCCGCACTATGGCAGCTGAAAAAATAACAAATTTTTTTGGCCACGTAGTGCGAAGAAAAGGGCCGGAAAGGCTCACTCTGGAGGCCACAGCTGTCAGCAAGACGTTGCGTGGAAGGTCCCCCACACAGTACACAGACCTCACTGGCAAAAACCTAACAATCCGTTTAGAGGGCCGAAAACCGAGAGGAGTGGAAATCACTAACGGAAAACAACGCATGAAGTCATGCTGCTCGAAATCGAGGGAACGACTAAGGAGAAGAAGACCTTTCCTTAAATGTGGTACATAAAATTTTATTGTTTATAAATAAAAGATGGAGATAAGCCAATGTCTTTGTCATTAATTACTTAGCAATAATGTTTATGACATGATTTAAAATTAGTTTTTTTGTTGCCATTATTAATCTCCACATTTTCAGGCAGAGGACCATCAATATCTTGCTACTGTAATTTAAATATTGTATCTTTTGCTTTGTCATTAATTTTGAACCAACCTGTTGGAATTTGTAGTGAATTTAGAATAGAGAAAGTTCCTAATAATTTTGATGCGCTATAAATTCTTTATTAATTGTCGCAACGAAACACATATGAGTGTATTACGCCAAGACTAAACAATAGGTGCAAAAGTATAACCATTAGTTCAAGTAATTATATCATCTTTCAAAAAAGAAAAAACTTATTTGCAGCACGCCATGATCAAACTGAAGTTTGTTGTAAATAACTTGATAGATACCCATTGAAGCAAATGAACTACCATAAGTCAGAGAGAACTAAATTACATCTTGATCTTGAACTACTTTCCTAAAAATATACAAAACACTAAATAGAAACAATTTTTATTGACTGTTATGATTGATACACTCGTTGCTGTTGTGTAAACGCCATCTTATTTTCCTTTTTGCTTGATACAATTACACTTAATGCACTCTAAACTTTTGCCTGTCACAGTGACGGATGTTTTCATAAACCAAATACAATCTTGACATTCACCTACAGACTTAATCATGACTAGATTTTCTATCTTTCTTTCCAAGGACTACCCTAAATGAGTTTTTTTTTGGAACACACGATACCTATAACACGAAGTGGAAGAGTAACAAAAACAAATCTACATTTTACTTAAAGTAGTAGTACTTATGTATTTCATTAATGTTGTTGACTGGATTAACGAATAACGTATAAGAATATCACATTCGTCAGCACATCACTGTGTGAGAGATAAAAATGGAAAACCTGATCCTTATAACATTCTGAATGTTCTAAATAATGATTATTGATCGTATGTAGGATGCATATTTCCAACTAATCATTCTGCAACAAGAGCTGAAATGTTAGCAAATGGAACATTATACAACAAGACATTCATTCCGACTCGTGGTTTATAAAATATCGACACAAAAATGATAAAGATTTGCGCAAAGGGACAGATTTAAAAAAATATATTTCCAGAAGTTAATTGCCTTCAAGCCGTGTAATGTTACTCTTATTAATTGATTTAAGGATGCTAAAACTGTTCTCATAGAATACGGAGTACAGATTTGCGGCTGGGTAGAGTGATGCAAACATCTCAGTATAGCCAAAAAGAAAATAAGCTGAATTAACTATTCATATGAAGCTTGAAGAAAATAATTTAAAATGTCTTTAGAAGGGATGAGGTATCTTGATTTTCATAAGACTATAATTGTTTGACAATAAAAATGATCACAGCAATGTTCAAAGAATACAAGAAATGACGAGCACTAGAAAGCCGCATGTCATTGATTTGAAGTGTCGTGAGGAGTAGACGTGTACACAAGGTTGCCCAAATTATTAGAACTGCCGAATTACATTTTCTTATACTGGTAAAGAATGGTGTTGACACAAAATCAACTCTGTGACATCTGCACTTGAAGAGCATTTGGGCAACAAAAATTTTATGGAAGACCTTGCAGTGAGGGTGGCCGAAACTGTCGTAAAAATACTGGAAGCTAAATTCGATGCTATTCTAGAAAAATGTATTGAATTGGAGAATCGCGTTATAGCTCTGGAAAAAGATAAGCTGGACCTTAATATAAAAGTTGACGCGTTAGAACAATACACCAGACGGAATAGTCTTCGAATATTTGGAAAAACCTAACAAAAGTACAGATCAACTTGTGTTAGATCAAATTAAAGATAAACTCAGCATTCAGCTCTTCCCAGAACACACTGATCGTTCTCACCCTGTAGGCTTCTTCAATCCAGTGGTGAAAAACCCCGAGGAATTATTATTAAATTCACAAGCTACAGGTACCATAATTTAGTTTTTCAGAACAAAAAGAAATTAAAAGGAACCAAACTTACGGTAAAAGAAGATCTCACTCGTAATTAGACTTGAAGTTCTCAACTGTGCTGTCGAACAATTTAGTTTAAAAAATGTATGGTCAAAAGATGGAGTTATCTTCATTAATAAACAGGGAAAAAAATACACATGCCAGACTATGTTAACCCCGAAAAAGTAAGTGAATAATTGGTTCGGGCACAACTCAACTCACCCTCCAAGTTAAATTAGTACCTACTTATTATTTACTTAATTATCAATTTTTTTCATCCGATTTGTTTTTTCTGTCTTAATTAGTTTATCTTAATAGCTTTCTTTTTCTTGTTTGCGATTGCCTACACGTACACATATGCCAGCTGGAAATAAACGTATTACAACTTATATACAGTGTGCCCCAGGATTGATGTTACTAGAGGTGAGATGGACTAAAAATGTTTGAATTTTATTTTACGATTGTGGAATTAGGTCCTGCTTGATCTGAAGAAAATTTTAAGAATATTTTTAATTTTTGAAAAAACAAGTTGGCCTTGACAGTGAAGCGAAAACTATTTTCTTTTCAGGTAAACTACCCCTTTTGTTCATGACACGGCAATATTTTACCAAGAAGAAATGTTCAGAATTATAAATTACTAGCTGAAACCCGCGGCATATGCCGCATTTAAAATGTACGACGAATTTAATAACTTTTGTTGCACTAAAGAAAGTTTTAAAAGCACGCTAGAGATTGGCAGCAAGGAAAAGTTCCAAAAAATATTTTTTCAAATGGAAAGTCTCTGGAAAGGAAACGCTCGCCTCTGGAAGGCGTCCTAATTAATACGACGTTGTTGGAACGCAGTAAAAAAAATTATGGAAAGAATTGTTATACAAGTTAAGAAAAGTGAGAGTTTTCCAGTGAATGTAAAAGTTTTACGTGAGCATGGAAGAATGACGTTGTAGCCCACGGCACATGCCGCATTTAAAGTTTTGGGCGTTAGATAGATATACTTTGTTTGTGACATTACAAAAAAAAAATCTTTTACACACGTCTACTATGGCAAATGCTATACCAAATACATACAATATATACAGTTCACATTTAATTATATATATTTATTCCTAATTCAGTACGTAAAACATGCTTAGGGCCATGTTTTTGATAACGGTGATAAAACTTAGATTACATTTAGATTTTAGTTTATTGGCATACATGTTTAACGTCAGCATACAAACAATTTCCAGAGTATTTTATACCACATTGAATATTATGTATCATCGGATGAAACATTTTATTATTTGGCCTGAACGAGATCAGGTGATTAAATCAATGCCAGAATGCTTCAAGGTAGCATTTGGCAACAAGATTTCAGTAATAATCGATTGTTTTGAGATGAGAGTGAAAAAATCAAGTAGCCTTGAAGTACAATGTACTACATGATCTACGTACAAACAACATAATACGGTAAAGGTACTAATAGGCATCACTCCTCCTGGATCAATATCATTTGTATCACATGGATATGGTGGCAGAATAAGCGATAAAGGTCTAACAGAGGATTGTGGGATTTTAAACAATCTCTTGCCAGAAGATTTTGTATTGGCAGATCGTGGCGTTTTAATAAAAGACTCCGTAGGACTACATATGGCCACAGTGATTACGCCTCTGCTTTTCTAAAAGGGAAACGGCAGCTCGATCCAAGGGATATAGCATCAACCAGGAATATAGCAAGCGTGAGGTAGTGCAAGTATATTGTTACAATAATTATCTTAATTATATATTTTTTTCAGAATACACGTCCAACGCGTTATTGGTGTCCTTCGTCAAAAAAATACAGTTCTTCACGAAACGATGCCCATGTTCCTGGCAAAAAAGAAAACTGACGATGTTGCTGTGGTAGATCAGATATTAACAGTTTCTTCTGCACTTGTAAATTTATGCTCTCCTATAATTGTATAATTATGAAATAAATTGTATTAACAAAGTTAATCTAATTATTTTTACTTTAATAATAATAATAATATCTACAAAATTATTAAAATTAGTTAATTAAGGATCTAACGTTAATACTATCCACCACCATTTATTATACCGGGTGGCCATAAATATCTGATATCACATTACCTTTGGAATCAACACCGCTTTATTAAAGTGATGAATCCAACTATACACGAAATGTCATTAATGTCATTAGAACTAAAATTCCTATCTGTCAAAAATTATTACAGATTGCAATAAGTATTGAAGTTAGAACGGGAGGTTTTTACAATCGAGTCGTAGGCTAAACTGCAGAATCTGGGGCACATTCCCCTCCTCTTATTTGCATTTTATTACATTTCATACCAATACTTATTATAATTGAAATATGTATAATGCTAACCAACATTTATAAGTAGCTAATCCATGGCTACCGGGATCTCAGATATTTATGGCCACCCGGTATAATGTAATAGTATATTATTATATGAGCGATTATGACAGCCATTATTCACGAAGATGACATTTGCGCCACAAGCCGAAGGCGCGTGGCGCAAGTCATCTGAGTGAATAATGGCCATAATCGCGAATATAATACGATACTTTATCTACTCCTATGCAATAGGAGTCTTGTGTCCATATTTCCGAATTATGACTTTTGTGACAGCTGTTAACTTCAAAAGTCATTTAATAATAAGAATAAATTTTGTGATTGGCTAAAACCTATTGAATAATGAAAATAGAATTTTCTGATTGGTTTGCAACTTGCAAACTATTGAATAATGAAAATAGAATGTTATGATTGGCTGCAAACTGTGAATTATGAATCATAATTAATGGCCATTGTACAGTAGGAGTAGATAAAATTATTTGATTATCTTTTTCTGCATGTGTCCAATAATTAATAAAAAGCAAAATTACAATATCACATAGCAAAAATTATTAAATAGTACTACCTATACGATAAGAAACATAAAGATATTTCGAAACTATGTAAGCTACATTAACAATCAATAAAATTACACATGCTGTCTACACAACATAAAAGAATAATTAATGTCTAAATTAAGTATGAAAAATAATTTTTTCGTTGACCGCTTCTTAATTTCAATATTAATGAATTATTTTTCCTAAAAAAGTATGGATTAATAGACGCCATTAATACACTGTTTTTGATTAATCCACTCTTTTTCATTAATTAACTGTTTTTGTGATTTTGACGTTTTGATATTTTGCATGGAGGTTAGTTGTATTAATCAAATTTTTCGTCACAAAAAAAGATTTTGTGGTCAACAAAAAAATTTTGTAATCAACTCGTTTGTTAATGGGCGATTAATAATCTCAACTATTAAAGGCACTCACTCGCTATCGCTCGTTCGTGCTTTAAACAGTTTCGATTATTAATCGCCTTGATTAACACACTTGTTGGTTAAATAACTATTAATGCATAAAGCATAACGGATATTTTGAAGCTATTTAATATTTATTTATTGTGGCATCTCTAACAGGTGTTACCCTTATTACAAGAGATGCAGTGTAGATATATTCTGCTATATGCAGGTATGAGCGTTATAGCATGTACGAGGGTAAATTGAAAAGTCTCCGGCCTAGACAAGAAAATAAACGAAAATCATGTAAACAGTAATTTTATTTTTCAACGTAATCCCCGTCAAGTTCAATGCACTTGGTCCACCTATATTCAAGTGCTCTTATTTCATCCCTATAAGCCCTTTCATCCAATTGGTCAAAATAGACATTTGTGACAGCAATCACATCTTCATCGGACTCGTACTTCTTTCCAGCATGACATTTTTCAAGTTTGGAAATAAACTAAAATCTGAAGAAGCTAAGTCCGGCGAGTAGGGGACATGGGGTACCAATTCAAACAGCAATTCATTAATTTTTGCCATGGCAATAACTGACTTGTGACAGGGCTCATTATCCCGATGATACAGAATTTTTTCTTTGCTAACCCGCGTCGTTTTTCAAGATTTTTTTCGCGGCACCCATCGCGCAGACAACTTTCTCATCCCCAAAACTTCAGTTAGGATATAATATGTCAGCTCTGTTGAAATGCCCATAGTATTTGCTATCTCCATCAACTTCAATCGCCGGTCATTCAAGACAATTTTATGAACTTTTTCGATAATTTCTGTTGTGGTGGGTGTTTTTGGTCTTCCTGAACGCGGTGCATTTTCTGTACTCCTGCGACCACGTTTAAAGTCCGCAACCCAAGTTTTAACTGTGCTGTATGAAGGGGAAGATTCGCATAATGTGCCGTCTAGTTCATCTTTTATTTCTTTTGGAGCTAAACCCTTAATATGAAAATATTTAATAACTGCACGAATTTCAGCTTGCTCCATGCTTATATATTATATAGTTGCTGTACTCAGGCCTTTTAGGCCCATAGCTTGATGGTTTCCCTCCATCTCTTCCGGTCTTTAGCTAGTGTCTTCCAGTCCTGTATCCCTTTTTCTCGCAGGTCTTCTTTAACTGCGTCTAACCATTTCCTTCTCGGCCTTCCTCTTCTTCTCGTTTCTCCTAGGTTTGTATCCATTAGCTTCTTAGGAATCCTGTTTTCTGGTTGTCTTTCTAAGTGCCCTAGCCACCTCAGCCTTGCTGCTTTAGCTTGATTACTGAGCTCTGGTTGTTTGTAAAGGTTCTTTATTTCCTCATTTGATCGTCTTAACCATATTTCTCCTTCCTTCTTCCCTCCAAATATTCTTTTCAAGATTTTCCTCTCCCATATATCTATTCTCGTTTCCTCTTTTCTATTAAGGATCCACACTTCGCTCCCATACAGTACCGTTGGTCTTATGACTGTTTTATATAGATGGATTTTAGCTTTCCTAGATACACTTTTAGATTTTATTATTTTGTTTAGAGCCCCTGCACATTTATCCCCTTTGGCTAATCTTGCTTCAATTTCTTTCTCTTCGTCCCCCGTCTCGGTTATGACAGTTCCTAAGTATGTATATTTTTTAACTCTTTCTATCCTTATCCTGTTTGTTGGTCCTGTTTCTACTATCAAATCGTCCTTTTGTTCTTGTGCTTTTTCTGCTGGTCCTAGTTCCATAAATTTGGATTTGCTTTCGTTTATTTTCAGGTTTACTGTTTCTGCTGCTGTTATAAACTTCTGACATACTTGGGTTAGCTCGCGTCTTGTCCTGGCCAAAAGTACTACGTACTACGCTCCATGCTTACAGCATGCAAAACCTTAGCAACTTTGACAGTCTGTCAAACAATTATTATTTTCCAGAAATTTTTGCTATTCCAGAGCCAGACTGATAAATCTTGAAACAATATAACGCCGTAAAAACATTACGCAAATTTGTATCCTATCTAAGTTAGGCCGGGGACTTTTTAATTTATCCTCGTAAATTAAAATTAAAATAATCATCCTAACTAAAATAAACTTTAATCATGGTTGCAGGAGATGGATCGATGCCGTAACTTGCTACTATGACTTCCCGTACTGATTGGTAAATTTAAGTCTTAAAAATTTGTTACATCAATAGTTCATTTTGTTTCATTTTAGTTATAATAATACTTTTTTACAACAGATGCAAACATACGGTATGGAGCTGACAAATCAATGTTGAGCAGTATGTAAATTTGACTCACAAGCTTTAATATATGAGTAATCGGAAGTCTGGTATAAAAAGAAGGTACAAAGAATAACGGTGAGAAACGAACAAGCCTAGCGGGTACTCTTAAAGTTAATAGCAAAAGCAGCTTGCTATCATTAATCTTATTATTCCATAATTTATAACAAAATTTTAATGAATTTAAGGTACATAAACAATCAAAATATTTACATAACAGTACAAAATAACAGAATAACTAATGTCTAAATTAAGTATGAAAAAGAATTGCAATGGATAAAGTATAAAGGATCAACATATTTACAAATTCTATCAACAGAGAATAACAAAATAATTCTATTTATATACTGCTCCACAAATGTACTGGACCACCCGTAAAAATGTATTTATTACATTACGTCACAATATATATATACAGTGTGTCCCCAGATAGGTGAAACAACTCTTGTGAAAGGTAAAACATTCTCGATTTAAATTTTCATTTTTTGGGGTTCAGCCCTGCTTCGTTAAAGGCGAATTTCTAACATTATTTCAGTTTTGAAAAATTAAGTATGCCTTGGAAATTTTTAAAAAATCTATTTTTCTGTAAGGTAAAGTACCCTTTATGTGGCAAATACAACAAAAAGTTATAAAGAAAAGATGTTTAGAATCAACATCTAGGCCCCTCTACCAAATTTCAAAATCCTCTGCCAACTTTGATCTCTCACATTTTCTTTCAAGTTTATTTCCCAAATCAATGAATTTTATCTTTACAAAGTTTTTTTATTATGAAATAAAAAACTTTGTTAAAAGTAAAATTCTAAACATAAAAGAAATTGTGAGAGATCAAAGTTGGCTGATGATTTTGAAATTTGGTATAGAGGCCTATGTGTTGATTCTAAACAACTTTTTTTAATAACTTTTTGTCGTATTTGCCATATAAAAGGTACATTACCTCACAGAAAAATAGGTTTTTTAAAATTTCCAAGGCATACTTGATTTTTCAAAACTGAAATTATGTTGAAAATTCGCCTTTAACCAGCAGGGCTGAACCCCAAAAAATGAAAATTTAAATCGAGAATTTTTTACCTTTCACAAGAGTCGTTTCACCTATCCGGGGACACACTGTATATAAAAGCTTTTGTTTTATAGTATACTCATATTAAGCATATTTAATTTCGCTATTCTCAAATATCAACTGAAGAATTAACAAAATCATATTAATAAAATTAAAAAATTATGAAACTATAAAAAACTATATTTCACAAAAATAAGAGGAATCACAAAAAATGGTTAATTAATAGTTCTTTGAGTCTCTCCAGAACGTTTAAAAATCTTTGGCAACAATTCAGCATACTTTGTATGCAATGTGCTATCAATATTTGGGCAAAATTGTAAATTTTAAAATGATGATATTTTATTAATGGACTTCGTTTTCTTTAAACAGAATTATGAAAAGAAATGCTTTTTATAGTGACACACAATCATGAAAGGTTACCAAAAATTTCATGACTGCCCTTTTGGAAAATATTTTTAAAAATTGCACCAATATATGCAAATGGTCCAGTTCATTTGTGGAGCAGTATATTTACAGAGTTCACATAACCACTTTCCTTTAGGAATTTTTTTAATTGTAGGCATGCTGAATGGTACCATTTTATTCTACATTTTCTGTCATAACATTTTACCATTTGTTCGCCGTCGTCTGGTTTCCTACAGTGACACCAAAGCTGCAATCCATAATTAAAATAGGTACATAACATTGTAACAGATAATTCACAAAAATACAAACCTCTTCATCATATATGCCTATTACGATGTCACTGGAAATTGAACCAACACCTATAGCTCACATGTCCATGGGGATGTCGTCTGAACTTGATCCAGCACTCGTAGATGGCATATCCATGGCGATGTCACTACAACTTGAATCCAAACCAGTGGTCATAGATGGCAGAACTAATGTTAGAATCCAGTAATTTCCAAGTTTTGTATTGGTAACACTTTTGACATCTATCATATTGACATTAAATTGTTAACCTTGTTTAAGCTAAACTTAATAGTGTGTTATTTACTGAACGGTTAGTTGTATGTAAAAAAACTATATAATCTGTTTTGTAGAGAATTTCCTAGCATTCATTTTTTGTAATAACTAAAAAAGTCATACGACCCATAGAAAGCGAGATATTTGCGAAAAACTTATTTCTGTGACATTTGACCTTGAATAACTCAAAACGCAAGCGCGATATCGATGGGGACTTTTGAGACATTATTTGTAATGTCAAAGGTGTATGCAAAATCTCAGCTCACTTGGTTTTTTTCGGCAGGCCGATCCTACTGTAGCTGGGCTAAGAGATTTTTGTAGGTATAGATTATAGTACAAAACGCCACCATAACGATGCAATAAGCGTAAAATTGTGGGTTGAACATACGAAAAGTCTATGTGAGGAGTGTCCAGTATTGTTATACCGGGTGGCCATAAATATCTGAGATCTCGGTAGCCATGGAATTAGCTACTTATAAATGTTGGGTTAGTATTATATTTCAATTACAATAAGTATTGGTACCTATGTAATATAATAAAATGCAATAAGAGGAGGAGAATGTGCCCTGGATTCTGCAGTTTAGCCTACGACTCGATTATAAAAATCTCCTGTTCTATCTCCATTACTTATTGCAATCTGTAATAATTCTTGACAGATAGGAATTTTAGTTGTCATGACATTAATGACATTTAGTTTAGTTGGATTCATCGCTTTAATAAAGCGGTGTTGATTCCAAAGGTAATGTGATACCAGATATTTATGGCCACCCGGTATAAAGAACAAGATGTTGGAAGTGATTTAGGGCTTCTTGATATCAACGATTTTGCTTTGAAAATAATGACGTCTTTTCAAATTCAACAGTTGCTACAATTTGGTTACAACAAAATAGAAGCAAATTAAAGACGTATCAAAATTTAATAAACCAACAATTGTTGAAGAAAAAAATATAATGGGTGGCCTTTTGAATAAAACCGATGCTACTGAAAACATTAGCACGAGGTTTGACCACACATGGACTTCGTAGTTCGTTTTTATTAAAATTTGTGATAATTTGTAATTTGTTTTATATAATAATAATAATAAATCCATTTATTGAATACCAAAGAGGTATACAAACCGAGGGGGTTTGGCAAAGCCAGGCTTCCACCCTCCCGGGGCATCACACAAATATAAGCAAATGCTGTACACACACAAACTTAATATAAGACAATACAGTACATGCTAGCAACATAACAAGACTATCTTAAATCGTGTTACTAACTAATTCTAACAAGGCACTCTTAATAGAAAGTGGCTGCTCTGGAAACATATCAAAGAACTTATTTAACAATGTGGGAGCCATATATAGAAAACAGCCCTCAAATTTAGCTGTTCGATGTTGTGGTATTGTATAACTATTGTACCTGATATTTACATTGTGAACTTCTGATCTTTTGCTCAACAAGTCGTACAAATATCTTGGCGTTTTAGTACAGATCAGAGTATACAAAAACATACAATACCTACAGATTAGAGGTGGGGCGATTCATGAACGAATCGTTCATTTGAACGACTCCGACCAAAGAATCGTCTGAATCGGTTCTTTCCTGTCTCGATTCGTCGTTCAATTGATTCGAAGTTACGTTTTGTACGACGCTGCGCAACGTGATTTAAATCTGAATAAAGAATCGTGAATCCTATGAATCGGTTTCTTCTTGTCTCGGTTCGTCGTTTGTATTAGATTTTGATCGTACGACGCAATGCGCCATTCAAAAATTGAAACCCGAACGCGAACGGGACGAACTAAACGAAACCGAATCTTAAACTTGGTTGGTGCCACTGTCTCATAAGTAATACCTGCAACTGCAATGCAATTAAACTGATAACTGACCAAGCGGCAAGCGCATTTTAGCAAGCATAGCAAAGATAGTATGGAAGGTTCATGATTCATACATAGACATACCGTCTGGTTTCAAGAATACAGACGCGCTCGGTGCAAAACCTAAAATTCAGGGGGACCTAACCGAACGAAACTGAATCGTTCAAATGAACAAATCGAATGAATCGATTCATGTTGATTGATTGAATCGTAAGAATCGACTCCCAAAAATGAATCGGATTGCCCACCTCTACTACAGATACATACTACGTTGTTTTACATTGAGCTCTTTGTATGTAATGTTACAGACAAATCTTACGCAAGCGTTTTGTACTCGCTGTAGTTTAGTTTTGTTGTATTATGTGAGATTTGAAAAAATACCATAGTGCAATAGTATAAATGCGGATAAATAAGCTCCTTAACTAACATGAGTTTGAAATATGTCTCACATGCAATTCGAATGATAATTTATCTTCTATTATAATACCTAGGTTTTTTGCATGACTACTTCACTATTTACTACAATGTTATAATTTTTAGTTATATAATCACCAGTTCTTTTATCGGAGGTTATGCAAAGTGCCTGCGACTTTTTGGCTTTTAATGTAAGACCATTATTGCTAAACCAGACAGTAAGATTATGTAAATCCTCGTTTATCTTACGAATAGCCATATTGCATCGTTACGGTAGCGTTTTGTACTATAATCTATACGAAAATCTCTTGCGATATTGTGCAAGTCTTTCTTCTATAAAAGTAGGATTTGTTGTGATTCCTCTTTCGTCAAGCCAGCATCACGAATATCATTTAATAAGTGCTCAAAAGTTACACCTTGTTTTAATTTGCCTAGAACACACAAAAAATTTACAGAGCGATGACAGTTGTAGGTAATATTGTTTCTTACTGCCATCCGCCAGCAATTTAGATGAATTGTGAAGTACATACGATGACAAAGTGCCTCCTTCAATTTGGTTTTTCCACTGGTAAAATGCTGGAAAGCATGTATCATGAATGACTATATTATATCAAATGATTTTAATGACGTACCTGAAGAATTCATTATACTCAATTTTCACTTTATGTACACTTGACAAATGGTTTCGCAGATCAGCATAATTTAAACAATTTCCGAGTGGGCATAAGTAGGATTTGTTGTGAAAATAATAAATGTAAATTCGAAACTTTATTACTTTAACCACACATAAACGGCAAAGAACGGTTACGTCACCGATGGCATCGCGGCAGGTCGGCACCACTCGGGTCAGAATATGCAGGGTTGCCAGAATGAATGCATGCGCGTTTTAAAAATGTGCTTTTGTAGAAACGGTTTTAGAATGTACCAGATTCGTAGAATTGTACCAGTCTCTGCGAAAATTTATTCTCTTGCTTTACTTGCAGTTTCCAGTTTCTTAGTATTAAATGAGGATACTGTATTAAGTGAGGATACTGTACGAAATAAATAAGATTGACGCCGTATTTTGTCTGCCAATCCGCTTTGCCTGGCTGATCTGCTAATTTATTTTTGACAGGTTCGTCTAATCTAATAAATGAGGATGAAAATGTACCAGAAATATTTTAAAAATATACTTTTGCAGAAACGGTTCAGAATGTACCAGATTCGTAGAATTGTACCAGGTCTGGCAACGCTGCTAATATCAAGACCACGCCCACAATTGTAACTGCACATAGACCACGAGTTGATATGTTTGACCTTGGGAACTGTTCTGCTTTATTATAGAGTTATGATTATGATTATGATTATGATGATTATGATGATTATGATTATGATTATGATTATGATGATGATGATTATGATTATGATGATTATGATTATGATTATGATGATGGCCCTATATAAAATTTCAGGAAGATGTACTACATAGATTCTCTGGTGGTATCCATGTCAGTACTTTCTTTGGCCATCTGGTATTACAACTTCTTCTGTTTATTACCAGAATATCAGAGGTCTTAAGAACGAAAAACTGATGCATTCTGTATAAACATGTGTAGCAAACAATACAACTTAATCACGCTAACAGAAATAGGCCTTGATAATAGTATTTGCAGTTTTGAATTATTTGACAAGCGGTATGTTTTCAGATGTGATAATTACTGCCAAAAAAAGAGGATATGGTGTGCTTCTTGCAGTTCTTAACCCGGCAGTGCACGGGTCACGGTCAAATGACCGGGGTTTTTAGTTTTTGTCTTATTGTTCAAAAAATCAAATGTAAACAGTGTCTAATATTTTAGGTATACCTCCCTTGATCGTTGTTGGTACGACTGATAGCATACGTTTTTTTTTTCGGTTTGATTGTTTGTACAAAGTTGTCTCATTACTTACAAAGTGACGGAGCACGGTCGATTCAACCGGGTTCGTGCACTGGTGTAAGTAGCACTAGGCACTAGGAACACATAAATGTTTTGTGTACCAACTGCGCGGAGGGCACAGATTATGAAAATATTGAATAATTTCTATCCACAATGCATTAAATGTTACAATTTTTGTTTTATTCTTTTGAAAATCAAATTTTTTTCGTTTGTATTCTTATATCCCGAAGTTTCTTTTGTAGAAATAATTGTTTAGGTTTTTTATACTTAGCTTTTTTAAATGTTCATTTGTCATTATATTTTTGTGGTAACTTAGTATTACTATTATTTCAATCCTAAAATCGATATTTGAATGACTTAAGGTCATCATATTTGAAAGCAAACGCTTTTGAGCGAAAAAATACACACGGTCATTTTGACCGGGTTTGTGCACTGGTGTTCGGCAATTTCACCCGTGTACCGCCGGGTTAAAAAATATAAACCTAAATTAGTTTGTTCTCAAAATGATTCTCATTATGAGAGTGTTTTGGTGGCTATAAGTGTTAATGGTAAATTTTATATTTTTACTGTACTGTATTTTGTACCTAATGCCTCACAGTTTACAAACGTTTCTTTGATTACTTTCAAATTAACATCAATTGGATTAATAATAAAATTATTATAGTTGGGGACTTTAACCTACCTATTATCAATAATGGTAATTATGATTTAATGCAGGAAAATACAGTAACTAAAAGCTTGAGCGAATTTAAGCATTATTTGAATTTAAAATTGGATAATAACGTTGTCAATGTTAATGGTAGAACCTTAGATTTGGTGTTGTCTAGTATAAATTTAAAAGTAATTAAAGAGCAATCACTTGTTCCTAAGGACATATATCATCCGGCTCTTGTATTGCATATGCCGATAACTGATAAAAAACGACCCCTTAATATTGATCATCGAATAATCAAAATCAACTCTTTGTTCTTTGTTAGCCTCTTTCATTCCAGTATTGGACATAGGCCTCCTCAATCTCTCTCCATTTGTTTCGGTCGCGGGCTTTTTTCATCCAGTCGGGCCCGGCTACTTTCTTTATGTCGTCTGCCCATCGTAGTTGTGGTCTTCCTCTTTGCCTTGAATGACATGAAAAACAATAAAGCGGCAGGCAAAGATGGCGTCCTGGCGGAAATGATAAAAGAAGGGGGAGATATGGTGCTGCATGCAATAGTGGTTCTATTAAATAAGTGCTTGCACGAAGGCACTATACCATCAACATGGAATGAAGGAAACATGGTTTTGCTATTTAAAAAGGGAGATAAAACAGACTTAACAAACTATAGGCTCATCACCCTACTCTCCCAAATATACAAACTTTATACGAAGATCTTAACAAATAGGTTAACGAACAAGTTGGATAGTTACCAACCAGTAGAACAAGCTGGGTTTAGAAGCGGATTTAGCACCATCGACCATCTACACACTGTCAAAATTCTGATTGAAAAAGCAACAGAATACCAAATACCATTATATATAGGATTGGTAGACTACGAAAAAGCTTTTGACAGTGTGGAAAAATGGGCAATACAAGAAGCGTTACAAAATAGCAGGGTTGATCATAGATATGCTAAAATCATACAGAATATTTATGAAAAGGCTGTATCAACTGTTCAACTTCACAACAACACGAACCAAATACCTATAAGAAGAGGAGTTCGCCAGGGCGACACGATTTCGCCCAAACACTATTTACAACAGCACTGGAAGATGTTTTCAAACAACTACCATGGGAAAACAAAGGCATCAGTATAAATGGAATGAGACTAAACCACCTCCGCTTTGCCGACGATATTATCGTAATCTCTGAAACGAAAGAAGAACTGGAGGTCATGTTAAATGAATTAAATCAAGAATCAAAACGAATAGGATTAAAAATTAATCAAAACTAAACAAAAGTAATGACAAACACTGAAGAAGAAGTTACGGTAAAGATAGAAGAGACAAATATAAAGCAAGTGGAAAAATATATATATCTGGGGCAACAGATCAAAATGGGGAAAGAAAATCAAAAAATTGAAATAACAAGAAAGACAAGACTGGGATGGGCAGCTTTCGGCAGGTTGAGCTATATTTTGAAAAACGAAAATATTCCACTGCATATGCGACGCCGGATATTTGACCAATGTGTACTCCCAGTCCTAACATACGGAGTACAAGTCTGGACTTTCACGAAACACAATATAGACAGACTCGCTAAGACCCAAAGAGCAATGGAAAGATCAATGTTACACATAACACTAAAGGACAAAATAAGAAATGAATGGATTCGGCAGCACACAGGAGTAAAGGACGTTGTTAAACATGCAAGCCAGCTGAAGTGGAAATGGGCAGGACACAACGCTAGATACGATGACAACCGATGGAACTACATCATTCAACAATGGAGACCCTGGACCAGAAAAAGACAAAGAGGAAGACCAAAATCAACTAGATTTTAAAAAAGCAGATTCCTTACAAATGTATGTATTATTGAGGGATGTAGATTGGCATATTCTTGAGGATTTTTCTGATGTCAATAAATGTGTTGAACATTTCTGTTCTATTTTTGAAAATATTTTATGTTCCACAACCCCTTTTCGGCATCGGCATGCAGGTGCGGCTTTCCAAGTTGGTGTTTTAAAGAAATGAAAGATATTTGTAAAAATAAAAACTTTTACAGAAAAAGAATTCAAAATACAGCCTATCATGTTCGTGAGTTTAAATTATTGTGTCCTGTAGCAAAAAATAGTATTAGACGTATATTGAAAATATCAAGAATAACCTACAAATAGATATTAAGGTGCTTTGGAACTATATAAATAGTCGGAAATCAGATTTGGGTGAGATGTACTCTTATGAGCTGGAGGGGACGGATGCAATTTAGGCCCTCTTCTATTTCTGATATTTATTAATGACATATAAAATTCAATTAACCACTGCAATTTTTCGACTTTTGCCAATGACCTGAAATTATTGTCTAACTCGCGAAACTAACAAGATTCGATACGAATACACTCTGTTGTTGAATGGAGCAAAAAAAATAAATTATATTTTCATGTAGGCTAGTATCGAATAATGACGTATAGTCCCAACAGGAACAAGAAGATTTGGAATTATACTATGAGCGGTGTCAACTTGCAAAGGGTCGAAAAAATAAGAGATTTGGGAATTCACTTCACAGACACTACATTTTGATGAACACGTCACACCTGTAGTAAATAGTTGCTTGAGAACCCTTCGATTTATAATGCGAACTTGTAAAAAATTTAATAACATTTTGGCTGTCGAAACACTATTTGATAATCAATACCCTCATTCGATCGAAGCTAGAATTTGCGATTATAGTGTGGAACCCAGGAGTGGCGATGCAAGCCCATGCATTAGAAACAATGCAAAATAAATTCTACAAATATATATACTATAAGAAATATCGCAGGGTCCTGGCTTTGGATCCTATTAGGTACGACAAGAATTTAAAATTGTAAAACTTTCTCAAAGACGTAACTTACTTATGATGACTTTTTTGTTTAAGCTTATACACCATCTTATAGACTGCCCACCTTTGTTAGCGCTCTTATCGTTCTATGTCCTGGCATATAGATCACGGAAAACAAATCTTTTTTATATTCGACGTTATAGAACTCTAGTAAAAAATTCTCACCCCTACACTGTTTAATACGATACTGGAAAATATTCTGAGAAAATGTAAAATAAATAGAGATAAAAACATCTTTAAAAGTGCCTATCAATGCGTTGCATATGCGGATAATTTGACGATAATAACAAGAACAAAGGAAGAATTGAAAGACCTAACCAGGAAGATCGAATCTGAGGCTCTGAAATATGGATTAAAGATCAATGAAGAAAAGTCTAAATATTGTAATGATAACGTGGTCTAATTTTAATATTGTTGATTAAATAAGTAATTTCAAAATAAATACAGTCACTACACAATATTTAGTTTCATTTAAATTCAAATTTTGGCTGATTAAATTATTTATTATCATTTCTGGGTTCTAGTTAGGAATGTTCTAAACGGTAGTATGCCCTCAATTAATAATCCATTCATCTGTACCTATGATATTAGCTAGCTCGTAAAAATTGAACATGAAACTCAAATCTCGGGTTGGGATCCTTGATTTGTTAAAATATTTAAATGTAAAACGGTACGCCACTGCGTATAAATGAAATTGAATTACAGCGCGCAGATGCTGGCTGTCTGTCAAATTAACTGGCCAAAACAATTCGAACAATGCGAACAGCTCGCGTATTTATTTAACTTTCAAAAGGAATTAATGAACAAACGTGCGTTTGTTTTTTTTAACCTCCAAATGACGATTAAAAATACAATTCCTGGACAATTGGTTGCTCATGGACAAATAAATTCAATGAAATTCGCTTCTTTGAGTTGTGCTTTAGGTATGGTACTACTTTCCAAGCCTCTAGCTCCGGTTATTTGTTCGCACACACTAACCTTAAATTGTAGGATATTGGCCGCTTGCACGAACCCCTCTCTGGTGCCTGCTGTGGAAGCTGGGGCACCCTGGTCGATGGAATGGCTGCTGTTGCTCGTACCTACTGGGCTGACTCGCTGGTACACCTAGCATAGGCTCAGGAACCCCTGCAGTACTCCAAACTGGCTGAATCGGAAACTGAAGTCGCTGCCGTTCTAGTCCGAAGGAGGTAGCCGGAGCAAAATAATTTTAGGACGTGGATTTTGCTACCTTCATTTGTGCTGGTACTCCTCAAAATTCTGAACACACTGGTATCTTTTATGACTCTCTATTTTAATGTTAACTATATAAAATTTTAATTTATTTGGAGAGCAAAAACTGGTCTGTCATTTCAGAATTTATTCAATTATTTTTCAGACCCTGGTCGTTATAAACAAAACACTATCTAATCAATTTTAACAAAGGAAATCAACCAAGTACAATACTATTACTTTTACAATTAAATCGAACTTATGCTATAAATATTTACAAATCCTTAATACTAAAATAAATGTCCTTTGAATTTTGGATTTTTCACTGTCTTATTGTGCCACTTAGTTTGTTTTTAAATTTTACTGATTGTTCAAATCGCCACTACAATGATAAGTTTTCATATCACTTTTGTTTCATATCCTGTCATTTTAATTCTGCAATTTCCACCAAAGCTGCTTCCTTTTTCTCAATTCTCACATCTTGCTGTAGCATGTAGTAATTTCTTTATTTGCCTGATTTATGCATTCTGCACAGTGCATCTGTGATCCTTTTATTCTTACCTCTTATTATAAAATGCTCATAAAATTGTCCACATGTTAATTACTTTAATTTCTGCGCTTCTTTTATCCTGAACATATTTCGAACCTTTCTGTGCCAGTTTTATTCAAATGGATTTAGCTTTACGTCGCACAAACCTTTTATATTATGCTAAAATTACATCAATGATGATTCCAACTTATGAAAATTGAGTTTCTTTCTTTGCCTATGTGTTCAAACAATCTCAATGCTACTGGCCATTTTTGTCAATGTAATTACGGGCTGACAATTTATGTGAAATTTTACAGTTCTGTGAATTATCCCAACTCTGTGCTGTTGTGATTTAATTGATAAATTGGTTTCCACTGCAACTAGAGTTGAGTGGAGGGCTAAATACCATCTCAATATATATATTATTCAGATATGTTCTTTATTCAATTATTTAGACACCGCACAAGACTTTCAACTAGAAATTTTTTCATCATCGCTAACACAATTTAAATCACAGATAAATATATTATTGAACCAATAAATGCCATGTTGCGTATGTTGACGTGTAGGTACATTCACTGTATATTTTTGTATGTATGTATGTATAATCTGTAACCTCATTTACTTTGCGGTGTAGAGGCTGGTGCTTTATGCGCTGGCATCTGGCGGTACAATGCTCAACTTGCCGCGGATTCGGGATACAGAGTTGGAGCGCGCCTTTGGTGCTTGCTCAGCAACCACTGTGTGAGTTGTGTGTCTTGGTGATGTGTTGACCTTGTTACTCTATCTCTTAGGTCTGTGGATCTGAGTAGAGCACAGTTAATTTGGGGTCCAACTGTAAATGATCTCACTGAGCCCGATTCTAATCGCCAAGGATACGGAAAAATTTGGATCCCTGCGGGATTCGAACCGAGGACTTGCTTAATGCAAGCCTGGCGCTTACCCATCTGCACCACGCAGCTTCTTGTATATTTTTGTTTAATAGTATATTATATAACAAGTTTTATAAATGTCACTTTAGTCACGAATTTTTTTAGATGCGAGCGGAGCGTAGCGCAGCGAGTGTTTAATAAACGAGTGTCTAGACGAGTTTCTATAATGTGTTACATACACATACTATACTTTTTCTACGACCACAAATTTAGACAATATAACATATACTTGACAAATGTCAAAGTTGACTATTGAAAACTAACTTGATTTTAGTTTTTGCTGTGGCTAATAAAGCAAATATTCTGAACCTAAGTTCAACCACGGCCAACTAAATTAAAGTTGGTCATTGCGAACTTCAATACGTGACTAAGAGGCTCTTTAGTCACAGGTTATGAAGGCAAGATTAAAAAGTTACTTAGCGACGTTTATGTTAGTATGTTATATGCCATTTCAGTTACAGAAGTATAAAAAATTATTTATCTACGACCACTACTAAAAGTGGGCTTTTTAGCGCTAGCTTGTTTCACTAAAAGTGACGTTTTATAGTTTACCGTGGTTAAAGAAATCAGCTGTTTACTTTTAGCCCATGTGCTAAAAGTAAAGTGAGGTTATAAAACTGCAATTTCGAACTGGAAGTGAAGTTGTAAAGTTATTCTAGTTGCTTCTTGCGTTACAGGTAAAGTGTTTTTGAAATAATTAAAGCGTTATGTAATGAATACAGTCAGATGTGGAGTATTAATAATTACCTTTCGTAACTGACCTTGACAGCACTGGCTTCGGAAACATTCGCCCGCGTGGCATGGCTACTGTTTATTATGACATAAATTAGAAGTGTCGTAGATGCAAACCTTTGTTAAATCGATATTTATGGATTAATAACAGTAAAATTAAGATCGTAGATAAAATATTGTATGCAACGCGTGCTAAAAGTCGTTTATGTCTCGTGCATAAACGTCGACTTTTAGCACTTGTTGCATAAATAGCTATTATTTGCTAAATGGTTGTAGTTAAAATATCTGTATGTAAATAATATGACATGTGTTAGGTATTGCTGTTTTTCAATAACTATCGAAAAATGTAATTAGGCATTTCGTCTGTTTTGTTCGTCAAATAAATAAACAAATGACCTGCAACGGATGTGGCGGATTCAAGGGCTCATATGCAACATCGTGTTTGCTGAATGACAGAAAAATACTCTGCTTTTCTATAAGTTATTTTAATGTATTTTTAAACTTTTTAGCATTTTAGTACAAAATTCATAACAAATTCCACAGCTAGGTCATTCCAATGAATATAGAATTTTTAAATATCCCTACTAAATATTACATGTACAATAAGTATTGGACTCCTGTATAAGAAATAATGTAATTAGCTCTGTAGAAAATTACAAATCCTGAGGAAAAACAACCCCCACGCCTTTCCTAACTTGGTCCAACAAACGTGCTAGCTGGATGCTTTCTGCATGTGTAATTCTTGGGCTTTCTAGCAAACCTGCAAAACTCAATTAAGTTCATAGCTTTATACAAAGATTCTGACACTCACCAGCCTTAATGCATTTCCCTACCTCCTGAACTTCATAAGACATACCTACTGAGTAAGGATTCTTAAACTGTACATTATTTGTATTTGGCAGTTCAAAGTGGAAGGTTTCTGTTGGAGTGATGATGGTTTCAGGGCACCAAAACCTGGGTACCTATAATGCCATATATTCTCAGTTGATACAGATGATTACAGTTTACTTATGTTTTATGGTTTATAAAAGATTATGGCAAAGCCTGTGACTCTTAATTTACGGAAAGCCTTTGTAGAGAGGGACCAGATAATCTGCAGGGCACCTATTTAGACAACTGAACTTACTCTGATAATTCCCTTAGTGCCAAATACGCATCCTTCATTTGGGAGTTCAACCCGGGAATGTGTAGCAACAACAGCAGACTGTCCGCCAGCGTAAGTCAGAATGGCATTTGAAGAGTCGTCGACCCCGTTCTCATTCAAGTGCCCCCGAGCTGCAACAGCTGTGGGCTCGGCGCTTTCATAAACGAATTGGGCAAACTGTAAAGTGTATATACCCAGGTCCAAAATTGTGCCCCCACCAAGTTCTTTAGAACTACAAAAATCTGCTTTAACACGTTCTGGAAAATGGTGTTAAATTCCTTACCTGATTCTCTCGACATCCTTGAAAGCTCGTCCAAAAGTGGCAGTCACATGCAAGATGTCTCCAACGGCTCCTGAGCTGATTAAGTTTCTTAATTTCGCATATGATGGAAAGCACCGCGACCATATAGCTTCCATGAGAAACAGCTTTTTTGCCTTTGCTAGTTCAACTAGCTCCCGAGTTTGCTTTTCGTTCATTGTAAGTGGTTTTTCACATAGAACGTGCTTACCATGTGTCAGCATCAGCTTGGACACCTCTAAATGTTGGGTGTTTAAGTTACCTACGTACACGACATCTGCAATTAAATATTACATTATAATTGACATATGTTTTGAACGACTGCGGAGGAAGAATTGATATATTCATAATAGAGATGGGTAGTTCGCGAACGAACTGATAAAATGAACGATTCTTTTAGGTGAACTAAATGAACTAGTTCGCGACTTTGAAATGAACTAGTTCAAAATGAACTATCGAACTTTTAGCAATCTTTAATATGAATTAGGTAATCGATCGGTCCATAGTTCGCAAACTACTGTAATATGAATCATTCTCAGCAGTCAGCACTGTTTGAACGTGAAACCAACGAATAACATTTTTGTCGGTCGCCGGTCGCGATAATCGTCTAATGACGACTTTTGTTTGGGCCCATTGAAGCTCCGCACAACACTCGCTGCAAACGAAACTCAACTTATTGTCTGTGGATTACTACATATGCATCGCATATTATTTTATTTATTATTACATCATTTAATTTTTGTGGGCTAGTGTGAGGTAGATATATATTTTGCGTTAAATAACAGTAATAAGAAAACATTGTATTTTATTTAAAATAAAAATTCGAAGTATTATTTTTACAAAAAGAAAACGAAACCATTTAACATATTTTTATCTGTTTATCAACAACTAAAAATATATTCAAAAGATGTAGTGTTTGGTAATATTATACCGACAGATCAGATAAATTTATAAGTAGTCACCTGTGATTCGTATTATACATTTGACGGTATGAGGTTTTGTTAGTTTACACAGACTGACGCAAAACCTAACCGGCTAACCTCGAATTTGGCTTAAACTGACATTTTCATCAACAATACACTTCAGTTCCTGCACCCACAGGGGGTCGAATTAAATACAGGGTGGCTAAAACTTATGGATTCATTCATAGCTTGAGCCTTGTAACGTACAGTCAAATAAACAAAAATAAAAAGTTGTGTGCCATAATTACACTTTGCTTTCTTACTACTATCCGCAGAATTATCAAAATGATTCCATAAATTACTACAAAAGAATGTAGTCGATCTGATCAGCCAGTCCACACCACTGTAACGCTTGCAAATCTGCATTTCTGCATATTCGTTCTTCGTTCAACATGATCATTCAACCTTTACACAGATTACCTAAATGCTTGCGCGCGCATTATAGTTCGCGAACGAACTAGTATATCACAACGAACTACTTTTCCCATCTCTAATTCATAATCCGACCTACAGACAGTTGTTGCACAGTTTCTAGTAATGCCACAATCTAAGCTTGCTAGAAACGATGGATAGACACATAAGAGACAGCTGTGTGTAGAAATTTTGCAAAAAATTGATAAATTTGAAGTTCGTGCAGTGATTAAATATATTTACACAATAAGTTCAACCACAGATTTTTTTTTTATCGATATGCAGAGTTCTCTAAAGTATTCTGCATATTGATTGAAGTTTTCGGTGATGTTAAACTTTTATAAATATTTAATCACTTCACGTACTTCAAATATATCTATTTTTGCAATTTCTATTCACAGTTGCTCTCATGTGCGACAGGTTGGTTAACAAATGCCAGATAAATTTGTCATTTATCAATTGTTTCTAGCAAGGTTTGATGCATTATGAGCATTTCAAAATTGTGTAACAACTGCTTATTAGTCAGGCTATGAATACATGAATCCACTCTCATAAATCTAAATATTTGTTATACTACGTTTAACGAACAGATTCAGTAGAAGCCCCTTCCACAAATGAGCGGTAAATTTGAATAGGATATTACTTTTGGTAAACCGGTTGTACACAGCTCAATTTCGTTGGTACTAAACAATTTTTGAATTCTCCCGAGTTTTTAATTTGTAACACATAAAACTGGTTCTGTGCATTCAAACTTCCCAATAATTTGATTTCTGAATCTGTTTGTTAAACGTAGGATACAGGGTGTCCGGAACTGGCGTGTACAACAGAAGACCACAAGTTCCTTGGCCCAAGGTATGATGATTTAACTCAACTTATTCAAAGTCGCTTAATTTAGCCGCTAGAAGGCTTTAAAGATGATTAGCTTTTTTAAATTATGTCAAATAAGTCGAAAAATCTTATTTATATTTACTGATTCAAGCTTGTAGGGATTTAGAAAATATTTTTTTGTGGCTAAACCGTTTACCCAACTAAATTTTTTTAAGAGAGGAAATAGCATCTGAATTACAGTGACTATCCAGAAAAAAATGGTAGTAATTATACAGGGGGTTAAAAAAATATGGATGGATAATTTATTGTGACAAAGTTTTTAAACACCCTGTAATTTTCGAAATTAGGGTTTATTTCACAAAAATCTGTAATTAATAAAATCTATCAAAGATTTTTCGACTTATTCGAAAATATTTAAAAAAGCTAATCATTTTTAAAGCCCTCTAGCAGCTACACCAAGTAACCTTGTATATAGATATATTGAGTTATAGTCCAAGAGCCAGCAACGGGTTTGCTTACAGTATTTTTAACAAGCGTGTAACTGTCATGGAAGGTCCCTTTGAATATACTGAGAAGGAAACCCGAAGTCTGCCAAGCCTGTGGTGGTGGTTTTGGCCCCCTTGCGTCCTTGGAAGGATGGAAAAAAATAATAAGAAAAAAGTATAATAACAAGTTTGGCTCTTTGCTATGTTGAAGGTAATCATATCTTATGTAAGTGAAAAGATTGACAGACGCTTTCGCTAGTGGTAAGTTTACCCCAGATTCACATAAAGTTGCATAATAAACTTAACCATTTACTGTAAAATATCGAGAGTTCCAAAAAAACTGATCCTCAGTGGGCTGTGGAAATTCAAACGTGTGAATAATAAGTTGGTGGCACTGTACGTCTGTCAAATTCAAGGTTACCAGGTTAGGTTTTCCGTCACTTTTGACACAGACTGACGCAAAATCTAACCTGCTAACCTCGAATTTGACATAGACTTACAGTATTACCAACATATTATTCCTAGGTTTTGTGTCAGTTTTGACACATTATTTTTTTCCGCTCTTCAAGGACGCAAGGGGGCTAAAACCACCACCGCAGGCTTGCCAGACTACGGGTTTCCTTCTCAGTATATTCAAAGGGACCTTCCATAACAGTTACAGACTTGTTAAAAATACTGTAAGAAATCCATTGCTGGCTCTTGGACTATTAGATCATCATATTTTGGGCCAAAGAACTTGTGGTCTTCCGTTGTACACGCAATTTCCTCACACACTGTAGAATAGTTATTTATTATACAAGACAAAAAGTTAAATTTTATCCACGAGTGAACTGTTGACGAAGTCGAGACGTTGATGATTCAAGAGTGGATAATAATAACTTTATCGTCATGTATACTTACTTACTTAATCCTTCCTCTTCATACCCATTGGGTGTCGAGGTTTCTTGCCTAATACTTGCAAAATTTTCTCCACTCTTTTCTGTCTTCCGTGAGGTCTTTTGCCTGGTTCCATGTTTTGCCCTTCCTTTTTATTATTTTTCCAATCGCCTGGTTCCATGTTTCTTTTGGCCTTCCTCTCCTTCTCTTTCCCTCTGCCCTTGCTTCCCACACTTTCTTAGTTTGTTTTCTGTTTTCCATTCGGCATATGTGTCCAAACCATCTTAATTGCCCTTCTTCAATTTTCTTTTGTATTGGTTCTACTGATAGTCTCTCTCTTATTTCTTCGTTTCTAATCCTATCCAACCTTGTTACTCCTAACACTCTCCTAAGATATATCATCTCCGAGGCTTGTACTTTTGAATTGTTACTCTTGTTTAACACCCATGATTCACTTCCGTATATTAATATTGGGGTATATATTGTTCTGTACACTGTTAATTTTGTTTTTATAGAAATCTCTTTTTTGTTTATGAAAGATCTTTTTAGAGCCATGAACATGTTGGATGCCGATTTTATTCGATTGTCAATATCCACTTCCACCTTTCCTTTACTGTCTATTATGGTACCTAAGTATTTAAATGTTTCTACCTGTTCAAGTTTTTCACTGTTTACACGTATATTCACTGTTTTGTTTTGGTCACTTATCACAATCACTTTGGTTTTCTCCCTGTTTATTCTTAGTCCCCTCTTTTCTAATGCTGTCTTCCATCTGTTCATATTTTCGTTCATGTCTTTTTCTGATTTTGCAAACACTGCGATATCGTCTGCGAAGGCACATTCTGTTATTTCCACTCTCTTCATGTTCCAGTTTCCTATCATTATTCCCTTTGCCTCTTCTCTTGTCTCTTTGATTACTTCATCCATGACTACTAGGAACAATATAGGGCTCATTATCCCTCCTTGTCTTACTCCCTGTGTTGTGACGAACTCCTCTGAGTTTACATTGTGTGTTCAAACATAATTTCTGGTTTTATTGTACAAAGATTTTACTGCTTCCAATAGATCGTCTTTTACCCCTCTTTTCTGTAGGTTCTTCCATATGTCCTCTCTAGGGACGCTGTCGAAGGCATTCTCCAGATCAATAAAACAGATGTAAGCTTCTTTATTATATGTTAATGTTTTTTCCATTATCTGTCTTATCGTGAATATGTGTTCCTGTGTGTTGTGCCCTGCTCTGAATCCACTTTGGGAGACTATGAGCTGTTTCTCCACTATTTTCCTTATTCTTGTGTCTAGAATCCTTTCATAGATCTTCCCCGGCACACTCAGTAGTGAAATACCCCTGTAATTTTGGCATTCTTTGTTGTTTCCCTTTTTGAAGATCGGAACTATTAGTGCTACTTCCCAGTCCTTCGGTATTACTTTTCCTGCCCACGCCATTCTACATATTTTCAGCAGTAACCTTCGTCCCAACGGTCCCATACTTTTAATCTCTTCCGGTGTTATTTCGTCGTGTCCTGCTGCTTTCCCCACTTTTAGTCGGTGTATAGCCTCTTCGAACTCTTCCTCTGTTATTGTATCGTTTTCCTTTTCTTTTTGTTTTGGCTCCCTCTTATCATTTCCATTGCTCACCTTCACAATGTTAGCTCCTATTCCCAGTAGATCTTCATAGTATTCTTTCCACCTGCTAATTATTGCTTGTTTTTCTGTAATGACTTCTCCATTCTTGTTTTTTATGTACATATTTTGTTTTGGATTTTTCTTTGGTTGTCTAAAGTTTTTAAGCACTTTGAAAAAAGTTTTTGATTACTCCTGCTGTCCTCCTCCAATTTGGCTCCGAACTCCTCCCATGTTTCTTTTTTTGCCTTCTGTATTTCTTCTTTCGCTACTTTCCTTTGTTTCTTGTACTCTTCATAGCTTTGGTTTGTCTTTTCCTGTATATATCTTCTCCATAGCTCCTTCTTTTTGCTCACTTCATTTCTCACCTTTTGGTTCCACCACCTCGTCTGTTTTTTCTGTTGCCCCTTGATAATTGTGGTCCCGCAAGCGTTCTTTGCTGCTGTTTTTATGATTCTTTTAAACCTTTCCCACTCCGTTTCAATGTCATTTGTTTCCTTGTTCCTTTGTCTTATACATTCTTCCCTTACTTCTTCCTGGTACTTTTTCTTTACTTTTTCTTCCTTTAGCTTGTACGTTTTTATTTTCTCTTTACTAACCGTGTTCTCCCTTTTTATTTTTCTTACTTTCTCGTCGTCTCCCTGAATATCTGTTGTCACCATATAGTGGTCGCTCCCTATTTCCGGTCCTCTTCTAGCTCTTGTGTCTTTTATTTTTTTGAAGTTTGCTTGTTCGGTTATTACATAATCTATTAGCGATTTTTCTCCTCTCGTTTCCATTACTCTCGTGTATTTATGGATATCTTTGTGTTTAAACTTTGTGTTCGTGATTACCATGTTATTTCGAAGGCAGAAGTCTATCAGTCTTCTTCCATTATTGTTTATATGTCTTTCTCCGAATTGGCCCATTACTTGTTCGTGTCCCTCTACTTTATTCCCCACCCTTGCATTTAGATCACCTAGTATAATTATTTGCCCGTTTGTCTCTTCTGTTACTGCTTGTATTATTTTCTAGAATTTATCTTTATTCTCCTTATTTTCGTTTTCGTTTGGTCCATACACTGCTATCAGAGTAGTTTTTTCTTGTCCTTCCTTTTTCATTTCCATTGCCATAATTCTTTCTGATATATACTTTACTTCTTTTATTTCTTTTTTCATTTCATTTGTTACTATTATTCCTACTCCAGCTTGTGCATTCTTTGTTTCTTCTACCCCACTATAGTTTAGCAGAAATCCCTTTTCTAGCACCTCACTTCCTTGTCCCTTCTTTTTGGTCTCTGTTATCGCTAGTATTTGTACCTTCGCTTTCTCCATTTCCTCTACTATTTCCACCTCTTTGCCACTCAATCCTCGCACATTCCATGTACCTATCCTGCTTCTTTGTTTTTTCTCCCTTTTTTCTTTCTCTGCTATTTCCATTGCCATTGTCCATTTTCTCGCCTGGTTTCGTTGCCGTATTTCCGTCCTTTCAATTCTTTATTACTTTTTTGGGAACTTGGCTTCTGGGGTATCAGTTTCTTTTAAACTGCCCCCCTCTTCGTCCGTCCATATATAATAATAATAATAATAATAAGTAATCTTTATTTGAAAAAAAATTCTTCAATACAAAGTACAATATCTATGTAATGAGAAATTTTGAACAAATGGATGTCGGCCTAAAAGTTATATATTACATATATAAACATTACATATTTAAATATTCTCTTACCGTGTATGGTTCTAAATTCATTAACAATTTATTAGTTTCCTTAAAAAAACTATTTGAATTACTTTCTAGTTTTTTAATATTTAGAGGCAGCTTATTAAATAATTTCATACACATATACATCACTCCTTTTTCCGTTTGCGTTAGTCTATGTCTAGGATATTGATAGTCTATTGTTCTAGATTCCCACATGTTATTTGATTCAAATTGCCGAAACAACTCTTTATTGCATATGAGTAACTTTAGGCATTCTTTTATGTAAGCCCCTGCCACTGTTAGAACTCCTAATTTCTTAAATTGGCCCCTACATGAGTCTAACTGTCTCATATTCAACATGATTCTTATTGCTCTTAAAAAATATTAAGCCATACTTAAATCTGGATTCGAAATTTGAGTGATATACAGTTTTTAATGTTGAAACATTTAGATGCTTGCTAAGTACTCTAATGCTATAACAAACTTGACTCAATTTATTACATAAGTTATTTACATGGTACTCCCAACTTAATACACCATCTATATATACACCCAAGAATTTAGTGTTTTGACTAACTTTAAGCTGATATCCATTGAAATTTACACATTCTGGTATATCTTCTCTAGCATAATTTGTTCTAAAAACTATTATGTTTGTTTTTTGTTCATTAAGTATGAGTTTGTTTATTTTAAACCACTCCCTAATGTTCTTAAATTCATTGTTTGCAATAGAGGTTAAATCAATCATGTTTGAAGCCTTAATTAACATGCTAGTATCGTCCGCATAATTAGTAATTGTACAAATGTCATTTACCATGTTTTTACCTAGATCATTTATATAAAGAATGAATAAAATTGGTCCTGTCATACTCCCCTGAGGTACACCAATATTTATTCTTCCTTCATCCAAATATACAATATTATTTCCTTTTTTGATGGTAACAATCATTTTTCTATCTAATAAGTACGTCTTAAACCACTGTAGAGCAGATCCACGCACCCCACCGTTTTCCAGCTTCCACAGGAGTATCTGGTGATCCAAAACATCATAGGCTTTAGATAAATCTAAAAATATACCCAAAGCTATTTCTTTATCTTCCAAGCATTCTACAATACTCTGTAGAAACGAAAAGACGGCAGTTTGCGTTGACCTACCTCTGCGATACCCATGCTGATTTGAACTTAAATAATTACACGTATTACACATTGCAGATTCAAAGATTTTTGAGAAAGAGCACAAGATACTAATTGGTCGATAATTGCTAATTTGGGTACGATCTCCTTTTTTAAAAACAGGTATTACACAGGCCGTTTTAAGTTGAGTGGGGAATATACCATATTTAAAAGAATTGCTGATTATAAAAGCCAGTGGTTCAGCAATTAGCTGAATACAAAGTTTAATTATTCTCGTTGGTATTTGATCTATTCCACAACTCATCTTATTTTTAAGTTTTCTAACAATATCAACAACTTCACATGCCGTTACTGGTTTTACATACATTGAATTCATATTTATATCTACATTACCTACAAAAGCTTTGTGTTCTGCATTGGAAGTTAGATTTGTTATAGAATCTTTTAGAAATTCTAAGAAATTATTTGCATCTCCAGGGATTTCACTGTTATTGTTATTATTTTTACCATTTATTTTGTTTACTATTTGCCATACAGTTTTAGCCTTATTATCAGAGTTTTTGATTTGTTTACCATAAACCACAGATTTCTTTGTAGCAAGTTTTCTATTGTATTCTTTTTTAATGTCTCTATAACAGTCTTCAAATCTTGGATCTACTCTACTAACAGTATATAAAATGTTTAACCGTTTTTTACATTTTTGTATTTCAGGGTCATTTACAAATATTTTATCATTTTTAGGTTTTTGTTTTCTGAACTTTTTTAAAGGAAAATATAATTGAAAATTTTGTAAGAACACACATAAGAACTTCTCCCATTGTTCTTCAACGTTTTCTTCCTTAATACTGAATATTTCATTCCAATTTACATCATTTAGACTATTTAGAAATACCTCTATGTTCTCCTTATTAAAAGCCCTTCTTATAATGAACACATTTTCTGATCTTACTTCTACTTGGAAAGTTAAGATTTGGGCTGAGTGATCTGAAATATTTGTATGTAAAACCTCTGCATGTGTACAGTTTTGCATATTAGTTAAGATGTTATCAATACATGTTTTACTAGTGGACGTTATTCTAGTATAATCATGAATTTGTTGATAAACCTCATAGGAATTTATCAAAGTACAGAATCTGAACTTATCTATAGAATCTTGTTTAAGATCTATGTTAAAATCACCTCCTATTATTACGTTACAATTTTCTTCAAGAATTTTTTTTAATATACATTCAAATCTCTCTAAGAAAATATTTACATTTGCTCCCGAGGGTCTATAAATAGATATCACAATAATTTTTTTCTTATCAATTATAAACTCACAAGCCGCACATTCCACTTCGTTACTAATTGAAAACTGTTGGATGTCAGTTCGTTCTTTTCCATCTAATTGGATCTTTGCATAAATTGCACAGCCCCCATGTTGGTTTTCTTTTTTTCTGCAATAACTACCCACTAGATTGAAGTTACTTAGGCCATATGCACCTAACTGTTCTTTAGTTTTCCAATGTTCCGTTAAACAAATAAAATGACATTCTGGGTGATTTTCTAGCAGTTCTTCTAATTCATTCACAGCGTTTCCAAAAGATTGAAGATTTTGGTGGATAAGACTTATATTACTGTGTTGTCCATTTAATGCGGCACTACCTATTTGCTTTGCTAAAAATTACCCCCTTTTCCTGCACCTATATCTTGAAGAAATTGTTTGTGTCTGTCAAAGTCGAACCTTTTGATTCCCACTCCGTTTGGCCAGAAACTCGAGTCATATAGTTCCTCTTTCCTTTGTATAGGTGCTGTTACTACGTACCTTCTGAGTCCATCTCCAGGAATTGGAGTTTCTTTTATCCAAATTTCCTGATCATTTAAATTTGTTTTTTCTTTTATATATGTATGTATTTTTTCTTCCGTGCAAGCTCTTTTAACCCTGTATAAGTACAACCAGAGTTTCTTTTGCACTCCTGAAAAATCTTCATTTTCCACATGTTTATTTGTCCCTATCGTTGCTTTTTGTTTCCTCCTAGGTTTGCTATATTTCACTTCCTGAAATTCATCTTTGCTGATATAATTGTTTCCGTTCTGCAGGTTTTGTTTTCCGTTGTCCTTGACTTCAAGGTCATTTTTCTGTTTTATTTCTTCTTCTATCTTATCTTCTTGCCCCTTTTTCATGAACACTGTTCGTGCATATGATGGTTTGTTGTTAAGACCCCTATTATTTTCCCCTTGAATAACGGTATTAGGATTCCCTGGTTTTATTACTTCGACTTTATTATTTTCCCCTTGAATTACGGTATTAGAATTCACTGGTTTTATTTTTCCTGCTTCTTTCATAGTTTTTTGTTGTTCCAAGGTTTTTATTCTATCCAGTAGTAATTCATTATTTAATTGTAATACTTTATTTTTATCTTTCATTTCACTAATTAATTCTTTTAAATATTTGTTTTCCATTTCCAACAATTCATTTTGGACTACGCTTTTTTGCAGATTGTCCTTATTTTGATTTTCTACGGTTGCCTCGCAACATTTTATTTTGCTGTCGCCCAAGATTTTTGCGTTCTTATTTCTTGCAATACAGCTTGTATGATAAAACTTTCCACAATTTATACATACTACTGATTTTACTGGTTTGCCTTTACAACATTGGTATAATTTCTCATTTTTTGAATCAAAACTAATTTTATCTGTATTTTTGAGATCTTCATTTTCACTGTCAGATTCAACCATTTTTTTGAAATTTGGCAACGCCGCATTTAGCGCCGCCGTTTTCACTTTTAGGTTAACTTTATTTTGTATTCTCAATACTGCCTTGATTTAATACTAATCACTGTTAAAAACTAACTATTAGTGTCTTTACACTTTACTTTAATCCGTAGTGCAGTTCTGTTTCATAACTTAATTTTACACACTTTATTTTAAGAAGCCTTTTGCAGGAGACAAATTATAAGATAATTCATCTCCAACGTTGCCACAGTATCTGTTGGTTTTTACATCTTTTCTATACCAGTTAGTTTTTATTGTTTGATATTGGTTTCTAATTTATGTTAAGCCCAAAAAATGAATTGAAATGTTATTTTCTTTTTAATTGTGAATTTCAATCTAGAGTGTTTGTTATTAAACACGTTAAAGATATTGTCAATATTTTGAGAATTTGCAACAATGATGTCATCTATATATCTCTGATAAAATGATGTGTTTGAATTTACATAGTATTTTTTCCTCTATTCCCTGCATAACCATATCAGATATTGTACTAAATAGTGGTTCACCCATTGCATATCCAAATTTTTGTTTATAAATTTTTGGTTTTTGCATTGAAAACAGTTTTAATCTAAGATGTACAGTTGTCGCCAAAAAAATGAATAGACCTACTTCTTCTCAATGTAAACTCCCCTTCTAGAATAATTTAGTAACCTGTGCATTTAAATTCACTATCAAATTTTTCGCTGTCATCTAACGCCGAAAATCGGTTATTTGAATACATTTCCTATTATTTGCATGATTTCAAAAAAGAAAGAATTGTAGGTAAGCTAATGAGGAGCATGCAAATAAGAGCAATTGCCACTTACTTTAATATAAGTAAAAATACAACTTATCTCCTGATCAAAAATTTACAAATTTCCAAAACAGATAGGTATTGCAAGCTATGCTAACTCTGCAGATCGAGGTTTCATAAAAGTAGGCCAATGTTTCCGAAATTTTGAATCAAGCTATAATTTTACATTCTGAACAACTTTTTCTTATGACATTTTTCTGTAATATAAAAGGATAAGGTACTTTATCATGATTCTTTGTAATAAACATGCAGTTTCAATGTGACGCAGGGGTGAAACAATGTCGTAGCCGAAGCACCGGTTAAACCCGACTGGTTATCGTCTTGCTTATAAACACCCGACTTATAATGCAATCAGAGCGCAAATGCAACCGCCGCGCCTATAAACAAATGTGCAGTTTTTGATATTAAAAGGATGCCAGTGCACAAGGTCGTCCTTTCGCATTCTTGCAGGCTGTGTTTAGACACAATACCGATTGCTGTTGGAGCCTGTTTATTTTGGGCGATTTCGGTTGTTTCATGCAGTTTTTTACAAAGATAGTGAACAATAGAATAACTTACAGCCAGTCTTATAAAGGCCACTAATCTGACGTTAACTTTAATTCGCTGTTAAAATAAACAAAAGCGCATCAAAACGATAGTGCTTATGCCATTTTATTCATTAGTAAACAAATTTTGATGCGCTTTTGTTTATTTTAACAACGAATTAAAGTTAACGTCAGATTAGTGACCTTTATAAGACCGGCTGTAAGTATACTCAACATTAACTTTAAGAGCCTACCGTTACCTGAACAAGTTAAAATAAAAAAACTTGGATTAAATTTCAACCTGCAATAGTATATTGTATGTTAAGAGCTGAAAGTGCATTCTTGCTGCTTGCGCATGAATATTGCTGGTTGAGACGAAGTCGAAACCAGCAATCATGCAAAAGCGGCAAGCGCACTTTTAGCTCGAAACATACATACTATTTTTTCGACGACTGAGCATATTATTAAAGAAAAATATCAAATTTCATTTTATCGCAAAAATTAATTGACAATCAAGTTAACATTACTCGCGCAGTCTATTAGACATGTGACGCGATTATTTCGACAAATGACGGGCATTGTCAAGGAAACACTCGGACGTGGCTACCTATTTTGTTCACGCGAAAACCCAAATGCTCGGCGAGCGGCAAAATGATGAAAACGCACGCTCAGCGGCAAATGTCAACTTTCTGTTGTCAAATGACAGTGAGAAAAATCTACTTTCGATGTCAGTCGTCGAAAAAATAAAGTTCGAAACTCGCAATTTTGAAAGATATTTTTGTGGACATTTACAAGAACAACAAATTAATTTGTGGATCTAACGCATGCTCTATTTTTTCCATTACTAAATAAATGATCGTGTTTCGTTTTTAACACTTGCATACATTTTCTGTTGAGTTTTGAATAATTTTTGTTGTGTGCATATTCCTTTTGGATCATTAGTAAAATTAAAAATCGTTGCTATATTTGAACTAAAATATCAACCGAATGTAGGTAATTATTTTTTGCTTAGTAGTTATTAAAAATTAACAGCGCCCCAAATACAATTACATATCTTGAGCCACCACTGCTATGAGATGTAAGAATTTATTTACCTTCCAGAAAAAGACGTTTCCAAAACAGAAAATGTGTAGTATCGCATCAAAAAGTAATCAAATTCAGCAATAATTTATCAACTGTATAAAAGGTTAGATACTTGGAGTGCCTGAAGTGTTTTATGACTGTTAACAATCGTTCCCGATGTTCAAGTGACAATTGTTTAAATTTATACCTGAAGCTTGTGATGTAAGTCTACAGAATCAGAAAAGACATCTTATCGCTATTCCATCAGATGCTACACTTGCACTTGTCGCTATTCCGTCAGATGCTGCACTTGAAGTTCTCTCAAGGTTCTGAAAGAAGAAATTCATATTAAGAATGTTTGCTTTTCATTTACTTACTGAAATGTTATTAGACATTTACGAATTTTATTGTACTGTTACGCAGCGCGTCTCACGAAATATGCAACACAGAGAACTTTGTTCAGTTTGTTACAAGTTAAAACCAACCATGAATTATAATATTTATAGTCAAAATTGAGAAAACTACTTCGACAAATAACGTGAGTAGACCGATGTAAATGAATGCATTTTATGCACGCACAGAGACTGATCTGATAAAAGCATCGCTACGCAGCAGAGACCAAGTAAAGGCAACTTATTACTGGCATTTCCCTAGGTTGCATATGCCGACAGCCACACTATATTACGATACATACCAGATACGCCGCCTGTAAATGCGAAATTTTGCCAATTTTAGGTTATGTTGTAGATAAACTGCAAGGAGAGTCTCAAAGTATTTAAACAAACTCCTGTAACGATAGATCATCTCACCAAATGGTTTAATTTTTGTAAATGCCTCATTTCAACAAAATTTACGCGATAATTACTAATTACCACAGATCAATACCTAATAAAAGCGAATCCCCTATGATATAAATTGGCAACACCATTTTTTCACAGAGCTGCACCCTGGCGACGGGATGGCCCAATTACACAATGAGCGAAAAATTTATATGGCGCGTATAGGCAACCCTCGAGTCTCATTAATTTAAAAAATATTATGTGAATAAAATTTGGTTTAAAAAAGTATTCATAAATTTTAATTAATAATGCTGAATTAGGCATTAGCAATTAAAATATACAAATTATTTCTTGAATACAAATTACAACTTTTAATGTAGATAAAACAATTATTATTTAAAGAAAATGGCAGTAAAAAAAATAATTAAATAATTAAAATACATTCAGCTGAAATAATATGCAATACAACATATATTAAATTCTAGAACAAAAAATAAATGCCTATAAAACAATATCTAAATAAATAAAACATACGTACCTATATTCACAAACATCTTAAATAAATAACAACCTACTTCGATGCCAATTTCTTCATTTCCTTCCGATGTCCTGGGATATTGAAGGAATTTGGCATATTCTTGGTGGTGCACTTACTTCATATCAATTTGTCGCAGATGTGGTCATCGCCAGGGCAGTACCTTTCTCCAAAACCTATCGATGATTTATAGAACTGCTTCAAGTTATTCTTCAAAGTAGGTTGAAACTCGGTAACAGAAAGAAACGCATATAAATAATCCTGAATAGTTTTGATAAATAGCCTAACTTTGAAAATTTTGAAAACTACTACTGTTGCTTCTTATTTACTTATTTTGTGAAGGAATCAAATTAGCTGGTGCGTCAAAACATGTATAAACACTTGAAGAAGTCAAAGGCTTATCATAACATGAACATAAAACTGTATCAGTTTCTACCTCATTTGAAGGAGTAACGATTACTTCTTCTAATGCTTCGGAAGCTAAAGAACGCGGTACAGAAATTTACGAAATAGCTTAGACAGAGTAACCTGCGGCCAGGATATTTGCAGGAATATTTATTTTTCATGCTGACCATTATCACCATGCCAAGGAGATCCATAACTGAAACAAATAAGTATTTTCGTTAGATAGATTATATACAATATTACAAAATTAACAGTGAATGTTTATTTGGCTATGTCGCTGCAAACAAAAAATATAAAGAAGAATATAAATTAAGGATCTGTATCAAAGCGATAGACATCAGAATTAACAAATATTTAGACAAAATATAGGTAATACCAAAGAGCATATAATGAGAAGAGGCTCAGCTATATAGGTTTAAACTTATATGTTGTTAAATGGGTTGCATACCAACGTTTCTCGAATTAATGTACAGAAAGCAAACGTTCTTTTGGGTTTTCTACCTGAAACAAGCGGCACAAACCATCAAGTCACTCCAGCACGAAGATAAATTGCCCATGTTGCCACATTGCTGCCGCATTCTAAGAAGGCAAACTCCAAGGCATTTTACAATCCAGATATTCGAATTTGTCAAAATCGGAAAAGGAATTTTTTCAAAATTAATTAAGATTTCAATGAGGTCCCAAAGCGCGCGCAAAATTCTTCGTTGTTGTAAAAAGCGAGTTTTAACAAGTACAATTTTATTGTTATTTTAAATTTATTAATCGGTATCATTCGAATATCCGGAGGTAATAAATTAAAAAACTTCGGTGCATGGTATAATGGCCCGTTTCGGCTTTTATTGAGGAGCAGGTAATCAATGCAGATATTATTTTTATGTATGCTTGAATTTGGGGTAACCGCCGACGGTTAATTATTTTTTCATTTTTTAAAATATTTTTCAAAATTTCACATATCAAGACATATCAAGATATTAAAATTCAAATTTTTTATGTGAAGACTTTAAAGATTTATAACTGAAAAAGGTAATATAAAATGTTTATCGGTTGCAAGATATTAATGCCTTGTTTACATATACAAAAGTAGGCTGGTAACTAAATCATAACTGATCTGTACGGTAATAGTCCATTACCGTACATGGCAACCATAACCATACAACAACCGATAAACTATTGAACAAATCACGGATGTTATGAATCATAACAGCCTCAGATGTTTTAAAATCCTCGCACTGCGAGCTCGGATTTCAATACAACTTCTGCGGCAGTTATGATACTCATAACATTCCTAGATATGTTAATAGCTATAATTACTTCTTTAGATTTTTTATTATTTACCGAAAAGTAGTATGTTTGCATAATTTCTACTTTTTTTTATTCAATGCGCTTTTTAGGAGAAATATTTTTTCAATTCTAATTAATATCTGTTTAAATTGCTTCAAGAAACTCTAATCTAGCTGTGAAAATGAATTTCAGTTACAAAAATTCTGTAAATGTTCTTTTACAGTTGTCTAAATGAGGAGATTTTTTAGGACATGTAATTGGACAAAGACAAATCTCTTTATTTAGTCAACTGTAAAAGAACATTGACAGGATTTTTGTTACAGTGTAATAGTCTGCATTTATTAATTGTTGCTTATTAAGTATTATTTTTCTTAGAATTTCATAAGTTTATGTAGAACCCTGGAGGGCCTCGCTTTTCAATTAAATTGCGTGAATGTCTTCGGGAAGCGATTTCAAGGAGGCCTAAAACTCTTAACAGGCGTTTAAAATCAACGAGCCACGTACGAGTTTTAGACAACGTCGGATTCGAAGGGAAAAAGGTATCTAAATCCCAGATAGGCGTTTAAAACCAACGAGCTACGTCTGGGTTATAGACGGGATAGCTTTTGAATCGTATCGGCGGAGACCACAGGCATTTAAATCAATGGGCCACTTTGATCTCCAACAGGAATTCGGGAATTTCTGGGAAAGATTGGTTCGAACTTTACCCAACGCCGTAATCTGTGCAGGATTTTAGGCAGGGATGCGCTGAACGACGAAGGCTCGTGACCCGGCGCACCTCGATGGTTTCCTCGCCTAAACTGGAGCCTCGCGCTTTGCGATGTTATCCTTGAATTGTGACCAAGTTTTGGCGGCGACCAAATTCGAACGCATTCCAATGCGTAAAAATACGATTTCGGCCGGCGCTAACGTCACACAAGCCCCTTCCTATGGAGGAAACAGCCGGTGGGTGGACGTCTTCTTCATGGAATTACCCCTTTCGGCTTGGAAAACACCTGTGGATTCCGTAATTCTCGGCACACAACTTAGACAACATACATTCGAGGGAACGCGAAAGTTATGGGAGTAACCGGCGTTTCTTCTGGCAGTGTCTACCGGGTGAGTATACTTTTATAATACTTTCAACTGGGGGAGATATAGAGATCACGGTTTCGACCTATACTCCTTTCAGGACTTCTCGGCAGAAAAAAAAAACAAGTTCGGAAAGCTAGGACAAGCAACTGCTAATATGCAAGGGAAACTTGCTTGCAGTTTCTGGTCAACAGGCGGTTGTCGTGGCTCGTGGCATTAATTTCCACATGGATCTTCACTGGATTCAACTTCACGGGAAACATTCAGGAAAACTTTCAGGTTGTCCTCCGGTACGGGTTACATACAATTCCACAGGTTCATGCTCTACAAATGCACGTTTTCTTATAAGCACCAAGGCGAAAGCGTGATCATTCTCAGGAGACATTCAACAACATGCATGCGATTAATAATACTGGCGAGTACAACGGGCACGGACAGGACTGGTAATTTTTCCGAATTTTCTGGATAAGCGGAATGAAATTTCATGGACTGCATTCAACCACGTGAAAGCAGTTTCAGGCTAGATGAGACTAAAGATTTCGCGGTATCGAATCATTTGTCTTCTCATACATTCATTCTACAGGCTCGTAAAATTCTACGGGGTGCATTCTGAAACAAATGCTACTTACGGATGCTGAGCTCGAGGTATCGACTCGCATTCATTCCGGTTTTGTTCAATCGTGAGAACGTATTAAGGTTACGGGATTAACCGACTTTCTCACAATATTTGAACTTTAACTGGAAGAAATTAGTAGAGGTTGCAAGGGCCAACTTACACTTTCATTGACATTTTGTATGTTTGCAGGTTACCTCGGTTCTGCGAAGATGGCCTCGACTTTGAAGATCTTGCACTGGACGTGATTTACCTGAAGCGTTCGCGTGCCAAAGACTTCTCGCGAGGGAGGTTGTGCTGCAGGATAGCACGATGCTCCACGTCTCTTGTAGCTGGCTGTACTTCTCAGGGTGAAGCTGTATACCAGGAGACGTCTAGGGAGGGAGTTTTTATGGAGGAAACATACGAAACTCGGGGATGATCTGGACTCCAAAACGTAGTACTAAGCTCAAAGCTGATTTCCGGACTTCAGCTGGGGCTTTTGTACCTTCTGGAATCTCTGGGACCACTTGGAGACGACCTAGTTGCGTAGATGCCCTGACCTTCGACGGTCGGACTCTTCCAACGGCCTGGACTTTAAGCAGGAGCCATCTACGAAGAGGATTTCCTCTTTTCCATACTTGGAATCAACGCCCTTCTGGTGGTTTCTAGGTTGCTGGTGTTGGACAATCTGGTGGCCTCGATGGGGCCGTTTTCCAACATTTCTGCAGGTAGTTACAGGCGGTTCTGGCGGCAGTAACATCTGGTTCTGGTACATGTCTGTGAACATGGTTTGTACAATATTTAAAACAATTAATTATACTTTAAATGATAACTAATTATTTTTAAGGTAAGCTCGAGCGCCATTCGGATTTCCTGGACTGGCTGGTGAAGCGAATAAAATACTTGACTATATACTTGAGTTTATGTTCCTGCTCGATGCGACATGTAATAGTCTGCATTTACTAATTGTTGCTTAATAAGTATTATTTTTCTTAGAATTTCATTGGTAACTACTTATTCTTTTCAGGCTTAATTAATTACCAATTTTAATGTTCTAATGAGACTTTTTACAACTGGATAGCAGATGCCAGGGTTCAGTCTGGTTAACTGAAGTATATAGAAAAGTACACATAACATAAACGAAATTTATATGGGTATAACTATTTTACAGTTTAGATAATAAAAATTTAATATTCCATGTATTTTACAATGAATCTCGATTTTGATGTACTCGACGGACTTACAGGCGCCTGGTGGGCAGGCGACTTGCTCTACTCCTTCGATCGGAACCGAATCGTGTCGGGCCGAGGGAGCCCGAAGTACAGTGGCTATATAAGGACAGTGTGGTCAATTTGAAAAAAGGCAGCCATTAAGAGTCGTCTCTATAACAACCAGCCACGCCCTTAGGTATACAGTGGCTATATAAGGACAGTGTGGCCAATTTTGGTCCTGTTTCTGATTGGTTGTTTTAAAATCCGCCATTAAGAGTCGTTTTATGAAATCACACATAGTCACACAAAATTGCTTCTAAGTCCTTTATTATTGAAAGTAGCCCCAATATGAAGTGAAATGAAATAATCCTCATAAAATTTTACAGCGTTCTGCGTAAGCGAATGCCGAATTTTCGTTTGCATAAGTAAATGTCATCGAGTTAAAAGTAAAATGCTTTTTGCGAAAATTGCGCATTAGTCCAAATCAAAAGCTATAATAAACTATATAAATGTCTTAATGTCAAAGATTATTGCATTAAATTAAAGAGAATGTATGGGCTACGTAACACTGAATATTCTATTCCTCTAATTAACTGGTGGAGTAAATACGACGGTTTGATTATGAATATATAAAAAAAAAATGTTGTTGAGTTTTTGTACGTAATCTCTCTGTGTCGATTAAGGCAAAATGTTGTCAATTTTCGTTTTCTATATACAAAAACACAATAAAGAAGATAAGAATTATGACGTGCTGTGATATTATGTTAATTTTTGGCGTATCTGTAGTATTGCACTCATTGGTTGAGTGCATCACTGGTTGCAATTCTGTCACTTCTTGTTTACTCTGTTTAGTTATTAGGTCTTTATTACCGCAGCCTGAATTTACAATTTTTTCTAAAATTAATCTCTTCCCGTTTTCGCTTATATTTGGGACATCAGCGGTAGCCAGGCTCTCGGTTTCGGAGAAATGTTTTATTTCACAAACATTAACTTCGTCATATTTTTTAAATTCGTTATTACTGACATTTGCTATACCTGATTATAAATGAAGTTCATGTATTTCTCGTTTTTGTAAATTATCATAAATCACGTTCGGTGCATCGCTATTATCTTCGCATTCCTCATTCTTAACGCGATTTAGTATCTGCTTTTCTTCATCAAGAGTCAACAGAAATTGAAATCTGGTTCGTTTTATTATGTTTACCGTACATATAATACTATTAGTAAAAATTTTATCCTGAGAACCCAAAGTATATAATGTTCCCATGTTGCCTTCTACGCCTGATCTCTCCAGCCATTTTATTGTATAAGTTTTCAGTGATGACTCAGGTATATATTGACTACATTCCGCTATCCAAAATGATTCTGAAAATGCATTATGATATGTGGAAATAGATTGTATAAAATTATACTAAATACTCAAATTAATTATTAAGTAAATTTGAAGTATTAATGATTTTATACTAATTTAGCAATTTCCTACATTTTATAGTATTCAATATAATTATTGCACATAAAAATAGTCTAAAGAGCGTTATTGTTCTTCTCTTTATTAGTTTTAATACCTACAATTTGATAATTAATTAAATTGTTATATTGGCTTATAATTTGACGTTCAATATTGTTAGAATCTAAATACCCGTTAATTGAATGTGAAATACCGCGTATTGGTAGGTTCACTGAGATTATGTGAATTCGGTTTTACAAGTTTTGACACTTTTGCTGATAATTACTATATTGACAACGCATGTATTGTTATTCTATATAACACATATAATTGTAGAAAGCGAAGCAATTATTTAAGTGCTTCGACTATTTGGAGGTGTATTTGACTATTCGCATCTATCTAATACGGTTGGGTGGCCAAATTATTTAAATTATTTCCGTCACTACATGCCACAATACAAAAAGTATGACCAAACTTCCTGAAAAAAAAAACAGGTCAAGGCTAGGGTTCTTAAATGGGTGGGGAATCCCCCGACCTGAACGCTATTGAGAACCTTAAGAGGAAAATCTTAAAAGAATTAAATTGATCAAATGACTTCTACGTGTGGAATCATGACAAATTGCTAAAATAAATTCCATTTAACGGCAAATCAATTTGTTTGTTATGCTGTTAATTACTGCTTTACCATGTATTGTTACAGGTAGAATACATTTCCCCTACTGAATGAAATGGTACACATTTGAATTTTTAAAGAGTAATATTGTGCAATACTGAAAATACAAGAAATATTGTAAATCAATTACAATATGGTAAGTATTGTTGATAAATCGCATTGAAAATAAACTACTAATTACTACTCACCTTCTTCATTAAAAATAGCTACAAAGCTCCCCTTTGCGTACATGGTGGCCACACAACACTAAAACACAATAACGTACGAACGCCAAATGAAGAAATTATAATGATAATGAAGGGGGCGCCACCATCCTGGGCCACACAACGACTGTTAAAATGTGGTCAATTACACATCTAATTTTTAATACAGTTGTGGGGCCATTATCCAGGATTATAAATTTGGGGTGGGGAGGCCACGTTGAAACTATTAAAATAGGTCGGAAATTGTGGGGCCATGTGTATGGCCACACAAGTAGTGGAGGCCACACAACACATGTTACAGTATGGTGTGTGGCCACACACGTATTGCGCCACCTACGCACACACACACACACAGACACACACACTGAGACACACACACACACACACACACACACACACACACACGCATACGTGCCTATAATACTCGGCGAGATCCACTTGTAGAGTACGTCGTTACGAGATCCATTACTAACGACATCTAATTTCAAGTGAAACTACTAAAAATCACTGTGGAAATAATTTCTGCTGTAAATTTTCGATTAAATACACGAACACACTGCGGTTTTAAAAAAACCTTGAGTAATCTTTGTGAGCTTCGGAGTGTGTTCACTTTAGCTCACTTCCTATGTACTCTCAGAGATCCAGATGTTTATAGCAGTGTAAAGAATCGTCCTTATGAGATCTGTCCAACGTTGCCATTTTATTCACTTTATATTAAGCGATTCTGGGGTTTTTTATACAATTACAGAGTACCGATGACAGTTATTGGCGTCTAATTCGCACAGCTGTATTGCAGATGGCACTGAAGATCGACCGTTGCCGATGTAGAGTAACTCGAATTTAACGAACTGAATGGGAATTTCAATCAATAATATACTATTTTATGAAATATAAACTTGAAAATATTTTCCAGGCATATAAGAAAATACATTTTCAAAATTTTATTTAAAAAAGCAAGCTTTTTGTTTCTTTAAAACAACAGCAGGCCTACGCATATTGTTCTTTTTATGTGACAGTTGTAATCGCATTTTCATAATTACAATTGAGTAGTTGATTTAGTGAACATTTATTATAATTCCTCATTTTTTATCGTTATTTGTAAAATAAACTTGTGTTTCTACCATTTCTTATTCTTTTCAATTCTTAAGAGTAAACGGTGGCATAATAATAAGTTAGTCTAGTAATTGTTTGTTTTTATGATTCTATGGCACCACTGAATTTTTTAAAAGTAGAAGTTTTTGTTACTTTGTTTTTCCTGTTTCGGAAAACAAAAGAATATTAAAAAAATAAGAGTGAATCCAGTATTTTTTTTTCTCTACCAAAAATCTAAATGCCATTTTGCCTCAAAGTAATTAGGGGAGCCGATATTACAACATCTAATATTTAGTATTGAAATGTCTATGGTGCGTTTCCCACCTCACCACTATATATACACTCTGACGAAAAACTGAAGATAATTTAACCTTTATGAAAACAATTTAAGTAGAAAAGCTGTATTTTATAATTTCATTTATTTCTTAATAAGTGTTTGACAGAGAATATTCATACATTTTTATCAACAAACATAGCTCTAATTGATTATTTATTATTACCTCTATAAATGTTGTAGACAAATGTTTTTATTTTCTTCCAATTTTTACCTGAAATATAAAAAATAAATGTTCATAGTCTATCATATATAACTAAATTATATACCTTTCATGGTGTTTCTATTTTTACAAATAAGGTCTTCGCACTCTGACTTTTTTGGAGGTTGTTTAAGCGGAATGTGCTTTTAAAAGTAGCTTGTAGTGATTGCCTTTTGCTCATCTGTCCACGGAGTTCTAACAAAATGTGTTTTCTTTTTCCCTTTATCAAATGAACCCTTTTTGTTGGAGACTTCTTTTTGCGATAATTTTACTGACGGATGTTCAACCATCGATTTTTTCTTTTTGGATTCCCGTAGGATTTTTCCTCTTGGTTTTTGTACTTTGTTAGTTATCGGGTGCAATAACTGAACCTTTTCTAATTTATCTTTGGATCGGCTCTCAGATTCTCCATCATCTGAAAAACTAAGATCTGTATCACCATTTTCTTCTTCTTCCGATACTAGACCATCGACGTTTATATCTATTTCGTCTAAATGTTTTCCTCTATATCGATCTGCGGTGCCTTTTTTCATCATCATTAAAAATTTGCTCACTTTGGCCACTTGGAAAACGTTTTCTGGTAACCGATAAAATGTTTTATGGACATCTTTGGAATGACCCATAAAATTTGCCAGTTGCTCAACATCCCCTTCAGTGAAATTTAAAAGTTGGGCAACAGTAGCAACTTGCTTCCGCAGTTTGGTAGATGTTAGAGCTGCTGGTTTCTTTGCCCCACTAGCAATTGCCAATTGTCGAATTACTGCAGATCCTCGAAGACAGCTCTGCTCTGTATTCGGTATAGCAAAGAGATATTCATTTCTTTTATCGCAGAACGATTCTCTGAGCGATATTAGTACAGACAATGCTTTCTGTATTTTTGGAGTAAAAAGTATTGGCACGCCACGCCCCCTTTTGCCACGAATTACAATTCTTTTGAAAATCCTTGTTAATTCTCTTTCTACTGGCGACAAGGATAGCTCAATTTCTTCTTGGGGTGTTTCACAAGACGAATTTAAGTAAGTGCTTAAAAAAATTCTTTGTACTTCGCCAGCTCTCTTTCGATTGAGAAGAATCAACTGAGCCAATACACTTTCTTGTAGGCTTTTAAAAGCATTTATATCTTCCGGATATTTTTTTAACGTATCAAAGGATTTCCTTTGAACAAAAATTAAATGGTCTCTAAAGATTTTTATGTCTGAAGTGAGTGGTAAAAATGCTGGCTTGTTCCATTTGTTTTGGTAGATTTCCTTGCATGCGTTTGTAGATAGTTCATAAGACCACTGCTTTTCAATAAAATTTTCCACTGTCTTGATTTCTTGAATTGTGTTTTCTAAGTTATCAGTTCTGCGTAGTAATGGTGATTCTTTAAGTAATAAATATTCTGCAATATCGCAGCACTGTTTCAGCGACGTACCAATCTTCAATACTAACGATGGAGCCTTAAATTTGTCAGTTTTTGAGTCATAACCAGCAATCATTTTGACAGATGTAATGATCGAATCAAAATTTGTGGGCTTTAGACAGTCTTGTAATGTTTGACAATTACTTTCTATTTTTCGCATTTCCATTAAAAAACGGGCAAGTTCCCTCATTTTATTTGAGGCCACCGTAATCAGATGTCGTTCTTTATGACTCTTTAAGTACCTTGTTCCAAATGCTCGGATGAGAGGGTCGCCCTTCACAACTACAGAAGTATCATCTGGTGCCATTCTTGGAAAAACCTCCTCGACTAGTTTAGTATCCTCGCTCGAAAAGGTCAGTAATAGAGATTGAGCTTCAGCTTGAATGTTTCTGCGCTTGTCACCTAATTCGTCCTTTTTTAATTTACAAATTTTGACGTGTCGCCTAAGATACCTTCTCTTAAAATGACCATAACAGTATTTGCAAGGTAAATAGTCTTTAGCCAAATAAGTTGAAGCGTGTTGATCTGGTCTTCTAACAGGTTTAATTGAAGGCGCACCGCTAACATTATAAAAAAAGTTGCCCCTCTTTCTTAGTTGATCAGCCAGATTTTTTCTTTCCACCGAACCTTTCTTTAGTGACAAATATTTAGCGACTTCTATTTCTTCACTATGCTTCCTGGATATATGCCTAGTGAAATTTGTAACAAACTCTTCACAGAAAATGCACGTGGTCTTTTTGTCCCAAACTCGTTTGTTCGTAATGCCTAACTTTTTTGACTTATCCACAGTTCCGGAGAAATTAAAATTTTTCTTTTCGCTGGACTTCTGAATATCAGATTTCAATTTATTTTTAGTAGAGCTGTCTTTATTAATACACATATCTTCTACGGATCCTATTTCATCTAGCTGTTTCACTACTTTTATAACACTGCTCCTAGATTCATCTGAAAGCAAACTATCATTTGTGTTTTCATAGTTATCAGGTCGATACGAAGAACCAGAATCTTCTATAGGACTTTCACTTATAATAGTAGTTTTGCTAGGACTAAACTCAACATGTTGCAAAGGTTCATCAGTATTGTTTTCAATAATGACGGTAGACGCTTCATCGGCCCTTGTTTGGGTTTCTGTAGACACCGGCATCAAATTGGTGTACGTAAGCGAATCTGGTAAGAAAATTGCCTATTGATATATTTTTTATGTTTACTGTACACACAGGGGGCGTGTCAATAGCTTGAACAAAATGTAGTTTTTCTAATCCCACATGCACTATCTTCTGTTTTCTTTAAAATGTACAGAATAAATAAGTAGTCAATTCAAGTTAACTCAACGAACATAATTTCATATCCAAACACGTACGGATATGAAATCCGCCAATCACAAAGAATGTTAGTCACGTTACGTAGGTTATATTAATTATTAAAATGTTAATTTTCATAATCTGCGAAAGTAATTAAAACATTATTGGCGTTTTTAATTTATAATACTGAATTTAAGTCAAAGTAGTTAAAAATGAGTGACTGATGAACGGTACTCCGCCAGATATTCGTTCAGCAGCTAATTTAACGTACGAGACGTTATTATCACAGAAATTCAAAAGTAAATACGAATTTGATTACAAGATTATGTACTGGACAGTGGTAAATAAATTTAAAATTATCTGCGAAAATGTTGTAACTACCTACATGAAGAAGTTATCCAAGGAAATAAAACCGTCAACTCTCATTCAATAACATTTAAAAGTCTATACTTCTTATTTTTCTTTCTTTCGCTGTTAGGGCGTAGGAAAATTATGCTGTACAACTCGAGTGAAATATCCATATCGCCCTCGGATAATATAGCATTAACCTACGGTGTCGTGCTCAAACTTTATCCTCAACCGGTATGGACATCAAATCCACTCTCGTTGCACAAGCTAATATTCTATACACATAACAATATCGAAATAAGTTTTGCCACTACTTTACCTGGTGTCATACAAAAATATTCTTTGCTTTTAAGTTCACTTCCAAATATATTATATTTTTAAAATTCCATCGTTTTCAAGTTGAATTGTTCAATTTTTTAAATAAAAATTATATATTTTCAAATCTTACAAATATAAATTAAATAAATTAAAATTTATAATGTATGTCTACTCCGACGGATTAAAGAAGTGTATAATTAATGTATCATAACTCGAATTTTTTAATAGAAAACCTTTTACACCTTAATATAGTTGAAATAAGATATGTTTGCTTAAAAAAGCTAAAATTGCTAAAATTAAGAGTACCGCAAACACAGAAAAGAACGAGAAAACATTCTAGCAGCTGTTCAAAATGACCACCATTTTCACGTATACAAAGGCCTTTGGATGTTGTACACGTAAAAATTATGTTTTCTGCCTAAACTAAGGTAGATAGACAAATCGGATAAGAGACAATAAATGCCAAGAATGAGAGCCCCTCTCTGTAGAAGAAGTTTAGAGGTTGCTGATGTAACCGTTAAAAAACTATGAAATTCTTCAGGTGTGGATGGACAGCTTTTGACCACCCTACGAATTACAAGACCGAAAATATGAGGTCAAAAAGTCACTTTTCCAGTAAAAATTCATATCCTAAATGTAACACCGTTCACTAAAACTCAATCTCTTGTGATTTAAAACAATTAAATTTTTTAAAGGTTTTTGATGGCCAGTAGCCCTCAATGAAGCACTTTTGGATCAAGATAAGTGTGGTTAAATCCACTTATTTTTTTCTCAGGTAGCTTTCTGTAGAGATCCTTTAGGAACTCCCATTATAGATCACTCAGATAGCCAAAAATAAACTTATTAGAGTGATCCTCGAATTTACAATTAGGTTCGCACATAACAGTTGATATTCTCAAATTTTGTTGCTTAGGTATTTCGTTTACAATGAATCATTGGTCATTATGTTATTTTTTCTCTCTATACATATCACCGTTATAGAAAAACTACAATTCATTCACAACTATTAGCGCACCCTGTATAAATAATATTATATTTTAATATTACCGGTTTGTCTGTGCTCATCTTCTATGCTTGCAAAGAATTTTTCCACTTTAAATGCAACTAGAAAAAAATTATTCCTAATGCAATATGCGTACTCTAATTAATTAATTTCACCTGTGGTGTCCAAACATTCATTTGCTATCGGTTCCTGACATTGCTGACGATCATCAACACCGGCCGCATTGATAACTAAAATATAAATACAGATGTATAAAAAAACGTTTGTGTCACTTTAATATCGTTTTCTACGTATTCATGATGGTACAGTACGAGCGAAAAAACTGTATCAAATTTCAATTCTCTTCCTTAAATTAAAAGGAAACTCAGGTTCTGCGTATAATTAAAGTGTAACAAAGTACCTATTTATTAGCGCAGGTCACCTATTTATTATGCAAGCAATATAAATTTTAGCATTACCTGCATTTATACAATAATAATGTCTTTATATTTTCACCAATAATTATATATAAAGTAATAAAATAAGAAGAGAACGAAATACAAATTCAAACTATAGCGAAATATGAAGTGCAGATATGAGAGAATTACTCCTATCGCACTCTATTGCAATAATTACTGATAAAAATCATACAAGTAAAGAACGAAACCTAACTTGTTTTTCTAATTTGAAATTATAGTTGTTTATTTGAGGCAACCACGGTTTTGTCTTCAAAATATCGAAAAACATCTTTTTGAAAGCAAATGAGATTTGGTAAACATCAAAGTGCGTACACAGGGCACCTAAGTAAAGCCTAAATACTATTAAATTGTCGCCTGCATTTTCAAATTTTTTTTTCTAAAATTTCTCTATACTCATAGGCTGTACTCCAACGAAATTTTACATTTATACTGCTGATATTTGACTTAATACAATGAAAACAAAAATAGTCTGATTTGTTTACCTTGTCAAAATAACGCCAAAAGCCAACAAAGTTCGTCAGTTAATTTGAAAAAATCAATTGAAAATTCGGGCAGTACAACTTTAAAGCTTTCTCGAATATATAAAATATATTAATGGACAATACAGCGATACTTTAATTTCAATTTCGAGAGTAGGATTTAATAAAACAAAAAATTGCAAATTACTAGAATTCTCATAAATCTATGGAAGAAAAAGTGTACCGCATATAACATTTTCCGCAATTTTGGCAATATGGCGACTAACGCTAATCTGGTACTATGGGCAAAACGTATGTATATTAAACAAGAATTAAAAATACAGCGATTACAAAAATTCCCAATTTCCTGGGAATTATTTCCGTATTGGGTCTACTTCTCGGCCCTGGTGTCTGGCTTATCTAGGCAATTAAATAATTTCAGACTACTTACCTTTGTCTTTAGAGAGATTGGAACCCTGTAGAGCCATGTTTAATATTTTATTACTTCTTGAACAAAGCATTTCGAAGACTAAGCTTCACAAATTTCCTGCGTTTTTTCTTTGGTTCAAAATACGGAGGTACTGTACGAACTATGGTCTCGTCGCCGACTAAATCATGGTTATCGGATCTATTAAGGATATGTTTTAACTAAGGGCACGTAAATGCGACGTTGCGATGGATTTTGTTCAATGCTGGACGATAGGATCTCGTAAGATGCAAAGTAGAAGTGTGCAATACACTCCCAGGAAAATTGTGACCGCATGCGGACACACAAATGAATACACATCTTACTTATAAATAGGCCGAAACGAGATACGTTTAAAATCAACTCCTAAACAACAGAGAAGTCCATCTGAAGGACAAAAACAGTGAAAACGTTGTGAGATCCACCCCTTCGGATCTCACAACGAAAACGGAGCTCACAACGCCGCTCGTTTTCTATATGTCGGATCTCGTAAAGTACTATAAGTACGGCCACACACACACACACACACACACACATACACACACACACACACACACACTGTCTGAACCGCTTCAGATGGTCGACGTGTTACTCCCTTCGATTATTTGGAGCTACTGTTTCTTCACGTTGGCGACAGCATCAACCAAACAAAGGTTGACTTTCGGACATGCGTATACTGTTGTGCTTAGTAGCTACTTCAATAACGTATACATTTATATGGCGAGATTTGAGTTTCTTTATCTATGCCAGGGATTCTCAAAATTGTTTTCTCGAGTTTTCTTTATTCAGCGTTTTTGATCCCATTGCGGATATACACCTTCTCCAAACTTTTCCACATCCCCCTGTCCTGTGTTGTCATCCATCTTTTGTTTGTTATTCTTCTTATGTCGTCATAACATCGTGTCATAGGTCGGCCTTTACTCCTTTTTTGATTCCATGGTTTCCACTCTGTTGTTTTTCGGGTCCATCTATCTTCATTCATTCGGGCTATGTGTCTTGCCCATCTCCATTTTGCTTTCAGGATAGCTATGGATATGTCTTCCATCTTTGTTTTTCGTCTTATTCATTCTATTCTTTTCCTATTCTTCTCTTGTTATGTTTAATATAGCCCGTTCCATATTTCTTTAGGTGACCTGCATCTTATGTTATACATGTTAGTGCCCATGTTTCTATTGCGTACGTTACTACAGGAATGACACATTGATTTAGGACTCTAGTTTTCATTTCTGTTGTAAACCTTCGGTTTCTATTTCTCAGTAAATGATTCAATTTCCCAAAGGCGCTTGTTGTTTGACACAGACTGGCGTAAAACTTAACTTGCAAATCTCGAATTTGACATAGACTGACAATACACTTTAGTACTGCCAAACGTATAACATATATCACAGCCTGCCCTAATTGGTTTCTTTATTGATCTCTCGTTATTTTCAGTTTCTTAAGTAATGTTTCGTCTCCTAGATTTAGCAGTTCAGGAATTATCCCATCTTCCCCTGGTGCGGGATTGTTTTTTAGTTCTATTATAGAATTTCTTATTTCGTCTATTTCAATATCTGGGATATATTCTGATCCCACGTTCAGTATTGTTTTTGCTGCTGTTTCTGTTTGCGTTGTGTTTTTCTGTTTTAATTTTGGACTGTACAGGTTCTGGTAATATCTCTCTGTTGTTTCGATTATTTCGCTTCTGTTTTGCTATTCTTCCATCTTCTGTTTGGATTTGGTTTATTTGAATTTTGAGGTTATTTATTTTTCTTTTTAGTACTTTTAACTTTTGTTTTCTTCTATAGTTCTCTGTATAATATCTTCATTTTGTATGTAGACATCTTCTTTGATCTTTCTTTTTATTAACTTGTTTATTTCAGTATATTCTACCGTTTCTCTTTTTCCATTTTTTACCGGTTCAGCTCTTTGTTGTATAAGTTTTCTGGTGTTCTCACTAAGTTTTGTCTTCTGTTTGTTATTCTGAGATTTTGCTGTTTGAATTCTTGCATTTGTTAAGGCGTCTGTTATTTTTTTGTTGCTTTGGTCTACTGATTCTTGTTTTTTATATTTCTTTTCCATATGCCTGTCCGCAACTGCTTTTGGTATTTCTCCTTTTGTATTTTTAGAGTTTCTCTATCTATTGGCTTTTCATTCCTTTTCACGAGTTTCTTTTTTTCTTTTTTGGTATTTAACTTAAGTTTAGCCCTAACCAGTCTATGATCACTCCCTGTTGGAAAGTTGTTTACTACTGTTACTTCTGTTATTGTGTACTGGTGGGAGGTAATTATAGAGTCGATATCATTTTTGTACAGTCCATGAGAGCTTATCCATGTCCATTTTCTGTTTTCCTTTTTCTTGAAGAATGCGTTTATCATGTATATATTTCTGCTTTCCGCATAATTTATGAGCGTTTGTTTCCTTTCATTTCTGTTTGCGATTCTGTAGCTGCCCATCTTTCGTCCTCTTCCTTTTTTCCACTTTGGCGTTGATGTCTCCAATTATAAGATATTGGTGGTTTTTATTTTGATCTATTGCTTCGAAAACTGTCTCGTAACATTTTTCTGTCTTCTTCTTCTTGTATAATTTTTATTTTGTATCGTCTCCAAATATGCAGTGTAATGTACGCTACTCTTGGTGAGATTGTGGCATTTCGGTTATGTACTTTTCCATATTTTTCTGTATCAGGAATCCCATTCCTGCTATATTGTCGTTCTTCTCTATTATGCTATTCGTGTGATACAGAGTGTGTCCTGTTAATCTTTTTATGCACTTTTCATCTGTTCTTCTCACCACACTAATTCCTATTATGTCCCATTTTTTTCCTCTTCTTCAAGTTCCAATAATCTGTCTTCCGTTTTTAGAGTCTTGGTGTTATAGGTAGCAATGAACACCTTGTGATTTAGTTTCTTCCTTTCATTGTGTTTTCTACTTTTAGTTGGTGTGAGTGAATTTTTGCCTCCCCCAGAATCCTTGAGACAGACCTTAGTTAAGGTGTGAGGCTTGACAATGTTTGTTTCACCCACCTGGGGTCTTATTCCGTTCATTATAAAATTAATCATATTGGAGGGTGTAGTAGCAAGGTCTGTGTAATGTGACGTCAAAAATCGATATTCTTGTCTGCGCCTGCGTGTTACAGGTTGTAAATCTCCTCACCCCGACTCGACGGAGTGGCCCCATCACTTTTATGTGTTTCCGAATCTCAGGCCTCAGCTACATCCCTGTGCTAGTTACCGTCGATCTTGCGCATGATAAAACATTAAACTGTTGCGCATGCGCAATAGATTTCGCCAACGGTTAAACGGTTATTTAAAATTCTAATTTTGTTTGCGTCAATGAAATCCAAAATATATTATTCCGCACTAAAACATGTTTTTAATGTGAAAAATATTAAGCCATTTAAAATTCGTATACATTTATAAAATGAATTTCACACTTAAACATTTGTCTAACATTCTGTTGAAAATCTTAATATCATTAACATAGCTTATTTCACATTTTTTAATGTACTATGCAAGACAAAAAAAACTGGGACCACTCTTGATAGAGATTTTAACATAATTTGATTAGCTTAGACAAGACTTTAAATAATTACATTTACTATAAAAATGTTGATTCATAGCAATGTCTAAACAGGTTAGCAATTAAGTTAGAATAACCTAGCAACTATACATAATAAAGCAGTGACAGTTACAACAGACCATATTAACTGTCCCAGTTTTTTTGTCTTGCATAGTACATACGTAAACGTTAATCATTAAAAATAAAGAGTTGATTAGTAGTTAGATATTGTGCCCCTCTTAATCGAAAGGCGACCACAGCCCTGGCTATATCAAACCCTCGGCAGATTATTGGCGTGGATTAGGACTAGGCGGTTCTTTAGGTTAAAAAAATGCATATAATAATTTGGAAATACAAGTGGGCGCCAGTCGTTCACCACAACAAAAAGAACAGGTCTAGCTAACAGTCAAAAACACACCTACCTTTTGTGGCTTCCCGTTTAACAATTCTAAACTCAAAAATCTGTAAAAGGCTTTACTCAGAACAAATGGACGTTGTGATACTAAATACTTTAAAAAATCAAAGGAAACTAGAGGTAAAATATCTTCACGTTTCTAATAATACTAAAATAATAAAAGGAAACAATTGGCAATGCAATTTACATACCTACATTTTCAAATAGAAAAAACATTACTGGCGAAGCGTTGGAATTCGAACGGCAGCGACTACGAATGCGATTCCAACGTTTGGCAAGCACATCGCCTGTTCCCCGCATGCGCCACGGAGCACTCCCGGGGTTGTTGCGTCGAAGCTGCCTTAAATAGAACACATTCTTCTTTGACCTCTTTTTCTGTTTTACCAAATTTACCGTATATTTGTTGGGTCATATTTTTGTCAAGGGTAAAGCCTGAACTATCTGCAAATTGTTACTCTTATCTAAATCTGAGTGAAAGCAAAAATAAACAAAACTTTATTTTTTAAGGTGCACACCTTGTAAATATTTGTCGAAAATTTTCTCGATTTTATGCCAGGTAGACATATAATCTGAATGAAAAATTTCGTCTTTCTCGAATAAATAATTTTTGAGTTATGCCGACAGCAGACAAACAGACGTCATCTTTTCGTCATCTACTAACACTAAAACGTGAAGATCTGCAGAAATCTCGAAAGGCGATGTTTTCACGATTACAATTACAAAGCTATAGAGGGTCATGTGTTAGTACTCACAAAAAGCTACGTTGGGTAAGTCATCATCTGATTTAAATCCAGGGCAGCGCTATGCGCACATGGGACGCCCTTGAAGCCATTGCCGGCAGTTCAGGAAATTGGGAAGTCCGTCAACGCTCGATTCTAGCTCCTGAACCAAATACTTTCGGAAATCTAGTAGAAAAAAACCTCGTCACGAAAGTGGTCAGGGCCAGATGGCTTGGACCACGTCGAGGGCAGCTATGCGGGTTCCCAGGAAGAGATTTGATGCTACATGTAACAGAGCGCGCGTGCGGAGAGCGGACCTAATGCAATATAAATTAACACTCAAAGATCGGGAGAAATACAATCGTGCTCACCTTACGATAGATAACTGCCCAAGGAACACGTGCAGTTTAAAATTTATTGCTTGTACTTAAACCCCGAGGGTGTAGACGAAGTTTCCATTGCTTTTAAAGAAAGCTGACGTGTCTCCACCTGGGTGCTTATAGAATAAACGTCGACTTCGAATCCCATTAGGCCACCGACCGAACTAACATATAGACTTATTCTCCTTAGCATAGAATTTCGGCTTAGACCGCGTAGTATTTGTATATGAACACCCAGCATTTTCTGGCTTAATGTGCCTTGCACCTTGTGAAGTCGAGCAAAAACCCGCGCGATGGTCATGCTCTTTGGTGGCTCGTGTTGTTTGAGTATCTTGAGAACGAGGATACTTAGGCAGATTTGGCCGTTTTGCTGTTTGTGCATCCATATTCACTAACGTTTCGCAAGACCTTGCAGCTTGCATCATCAGAGTGAAAGTCGCACTAAGAACCGAAGGTCGGTGTGGAGCTATTTATAGTCCTCTGTGCCAGGAGCGCGGAGTGGCGTAACGCTGGCTGGTCATCCGAGTGTAACGTAATCCGTGGGGCGTGGCCGTATGACGCACAGTGGTTGTAATGCTTTAGATCGTGTATCACAGGGGTCCACGTTTTACTAAGTTTAAAGCCATCTTCCCTGTTGATATTATTTGGATGTTTTTCTATTTCTATGGCTTCACGTATCACTCGCGGGAAGTAATGAGGTATTCTGGCAAGTACTCTGGCATGCTCAAATTCTAAAGTGTGCCCATTTGTAAATGTATGCTCAGCTACGGCTGATTTTGTGATGCGTTTGTGTTTGCAATCGCCTTTATGTTCTTGGAGCCTTAGATCAACGGAACGACCAGTCTGTCCAATGTAACTCGAGCCGCAAGAACAAGGAATGCGATATACGCCAGCGGTTTTTAAACTTGGAATCTTGTCTTTTACCGATCTGAAGCCGTTGCCCAAAGTTTCCTTGCTCGTGAACACAGTTTTGATGTTGCATCGTTGCAGGACACGTCCTATCTTATCAGTTGAGCCTTTGCGCTATCATATTATAAATAACCTTATGTTTTAAATTTTAAAACATTTTGCTTGCAGTATTCAATCTTATTGGGATACTAACACAGAAAAATCAAAATGATAATAAAAATATAATTATAATAGCTTTAGGTTATGAGATTTAAATGAAAAAATCTAGTGTGATACACTCACACAACTTCCTTTTACAGTGATCTTATAATTAGTCAAAAATTTGAGTTTTAATTTTTAAGCATTTGTAAAAAAATTTCAAAAATTACAAATTCTACAAAAACGGTACAAAATACAGCGTTAGTTGAACAAACAAATTTTCTCTAAAATTTTAAGCTGAATTCAAAAATGTAATAATATACCGGGTGTTCTATTTAAAGTAGGAGTTAATAAAAAAAAATAGAAAAAACAAACGAAAGAAACCTATTTTAGAAGTATTCAACTGGAAAATCACCTATCTCACATCAATACACATTAAAAATGTAATGAAAATGTAAAATTTGAAAAAAATTTTTAGAGCCGTTTTTGAAAACATCGAAAAAAATGAAAAATAGCAAAGGTAAACACCATACTTTAGGTTATGCGATTTTCTTCAAAAAGCTTGCTGTCGCATCTAGATAGTACACAAAACTTATATATGAAGTTTCAACGCCATACCTCTCTCCGTTTTTAAGATATTCTGTTCCCACACAGACAGACACACATACTGATAAACAGACCAATGACCAAAAACATGTTTTTTGGGTTCAGGGGACTCTAAAACGTGAAGATCTGTTGAACACTCAATTTCGAATTTTTGGGGTGAATCCAATAATTCCTTTATCGTAAAAGGAAGTAAAAAGCAAAAAATAGTAACATTTATTGTTTATTAATATTTATTATACTATACCCCGAAAGGTCTGTACAAAATAATAACACATATTCCTGAGGCCAAAATAGGAAGATTTAACGGCAACTTACCTCTATTCAAAGTTGCTTCGTTTAGCCGCTAGAGGGCTTTAAATTTTTTCCAGTAAGTCGAAAAATATTTGATAGATTGTATTCCTTTTTTGGCCATGCGTGTGTACCAGTAAACTACAGCTTGTTGTGAAATCAACCTTAATTTCTAAAATTACAGGGTGTTTAAAAACTTTGTCACAAAAAATTATCCCTCCATATCTTTTTAATCCCCGGTATAATCACTACCAATGTTTTTATGTGGATAGCTACTTTAATGTAGAAGCTATTTCCTCTCTTACAAAATTTTAGTTGGGTAAACGGTTTAGTCACAAAAAAATATTTATTCGCAACCATAAATATGTAATGTTAACATTACTGACCTCATTTGAGTGGGGGAAGTCGTACATTTCCCCCCGCTACTTCCCGCACTCATTTCCCGCACTTGAGCGGGAAGTGAGTGCGGGAAGTACATTCCCGATCGCTGAGTAGGTAGGGACACCGGGAATCTCGTTGATCCATTCATGCGCGTCACAACCTGACGTATCATAATATAATAATTTTTCCAATTATTGTTTAGAATAAAATGGTTGCGAATAAAATAGTATACACATCACGGTGAAAAGTTTCATTCCTGTCTCGAGATAAAGTTCACCTCGACGCTACGCGTCTCGGTTAACTACTTAATCTCTCGACAGGAATGAAACACTTTCCACCTCAGTATGTAATATACTATTCCTAAATCTCTACAAGCCTGAATCAGTAATTGTAACTTAACACTAGGCTTGCAGGGATTTAGAAAATATTTTTTGTGGCTAAACCGTTCACCCAACTAAAAATTTGTAAGAGAGGAAATAGCTTCTAAATTAAAGTGACTATTCAGAAAAAAAATTGGTAGTGATTATACAGGGGTTTAAATTTTTTAAAAAAGTTAATCATTTTTAAAGCCCTCTAGCGGCTAAACTAACAAACTTTGTATATAGGTAAGTTGAGTTAAATCATCCTATTTCGGCCTCAGAAATATGTGTTATTATTTTGTACAGACCTTTCTGGGACACCCTGTATACTATATAAAAAACAGCAGTTTTTAAATAAAATTAATTTTGACATTTTATGCCTAATTGGTGCTTGCTTTTCATGAAATTTAAATTATACAGTTTTCCATGGTGCTGCATGCGTCATTGTAAGAAAAAAATTACAATATTCTTCCCTAGCTGAAGTTCGTGCAAATCTTCTGAAACTATTTCTTCTGATATCGGATGCGCTGGCACAAATAAATGCAGTTTTTCACCGAAATAGTTTCCAACACCATTTTCTTAGTTTTTAATTGTTTAAAATACTTTTGCAAAGCTCCTCTCACTTTTAACTTTTATTATACAACAAACGAACAAACCACCACCGATCCTACACCTTAAAATGACTAGAACTAAGTAAAACCAGGTAAAAATCAAATAGATTCGCTGATCTGGCACACGTCTCGCGTAAATGAATGTGAGTTGGATTGAAATACAAATACTACAGTAGCGCTATCTCTTTCGTTAGTGCGCCTGATTCACAAACGTGCATTGGTTTATACCGAGCAAGGCCATTCCAGTTACTCGTAGAATATTCATTTCTATGAACTCAAATCACATATCACAAAGTTGACTGGATCAGTATAATAATTATTAGAGAATCAGAGGGCGGTCCTTACAATTAGACCTAATTTCAACTGACATGAAATAATGTTTTGAGGTTATAATATAAATACTGTAATGCACCACGTTGTGCTATCCAAAAATGTATGCTATAACTCACCAGTTGAACTATGCCTTACTTAATGCAATGTCTTAAATGTTAAACAATAATTGCTTTTAAATCGAGAGCTCTTATTTTCAGGGTGGGTTCGCCAAAATCTAGTTCTCTATTAATTGAAGTTTTAACATTGTATTTTAAAAAATATTTGACTATCAATGACACATAACGTCAACCTTGACTTTTAAAATTCATCAAACCAGGTAATTGACAATTTTATCTTACATAAACACATTTATTATTCAATTCACCTACGTAAGTACTATATCAACTTTATATTATCACTTTCTTTTATTGACAGTCATTCAAAATGCTTTCTTAACTTATCTACACAAACCTTGATAACTGCTTTAGCTTTCACTGCAACTTCCAACAAATACCGGATCCTGACGTCCATAGACCGCAACACCTACTGCCCACTTCACAAACAGCAACACCTATGATGGTCTGTGAATCCTTTCAACTGCATTCTTCCCGTCAAATCAACTCCTCTGCTCCCAAAATCCAGTCCTTGTTCCTCCTGAATGTCATTGCCACACGAACTAACTCCTGGTAAGTTGCTATATTATGATGTTCCAAATCTAATTTTGTTCCCTTTTTGCAGATAGTCCGATGTCTCTTGTTATACTCACAAAATATCCAAATCAAATCAGTTACTTGTAAGAACCTCCAATAATATTTTGTATGTATGAATAAATCCAAATATCTTCAAATACTTAATGTAACCTTCTGTTTTCTTTATTTCCAATTAACTGTATTTGTATAATCTCTTCACCGATTATATGTCTCCATGAATTACATTTTATGTTTTCGCCTATCACACCACGCAGATTTGTTTATAGCGCTTTTTAATTTGTATATACCAAAAAAAAACACAAATTAAGGCATAATTTCTAGTTTTATTTAACGAAATTCTTTCTTTCAAAATTACCTGTATGCTTTTTCATGAGTTGTCTTGGTAACTAACTAATGTGTTATGCGACCCGTGCAAAGCAGAGCACCAGCAGGTGTAGGCGCAGGGGCTTATAATATGCGTCATCAACGGAGCCTTCTGGATACCAGGCGCCCTCCAGAAGTATTTAGCCAAACCTCTTACAGTTGAATTAAATACTCACTTGTATGGATTTAACAACTGCTTTTTCACAGGGTGAAGACGACACACTGATGGAGTCATCACCGCTTCCGACCACTGATGCTCAGACTTCGGTGACCGAGATAGAAATGGAACAGTGTGCATCTACTGCAGAGTTGACAGTCCAGACTTCCAGTCAAGGACAGTCTTCCGAGCAGGAAAAGGCCGCAACCGGAGCGGACATAGCCGATAAACTAGGCAAAGTGTCCCTCAAAAAGGTCCAACTTACAGCCAAGGAACGCAGAGAACGTGCCAAGCGAGCCTGCGAAGCCAAGGGCATTAAGTACGACCCAAACTTTAAAAGAAAGCAGAAGATGGAGAACAAGAGGGCAGCAGACCCAGCTTCGAAATCTGAAAAACCTGCAACCAACCAGGGACAAAAGAGGCAACGCTCTGACGAAGCCACTCCCTCCGCGGCAAAAGCCAAAAAGAGGCCGAGGCAGAAAGTAGACAAGCCGACCTCACCAAAGGCAGGCACCAGCAAGCTTGATTTTGCTGAGGCAGCCACTACGGTGAAGATGGCCATCTACCCTGCTGCATATCCAGACGTCAAACTGACAAAGGAACAAGGTGACCTAGTCAGAGACAGTCTGATAAATCTCATCTTCCAGATGGAAGAAGAAGAGAACACACCTCTCTTTACCAGCCACTATCTCGAAGCTGGTACATACGTGGTTGCGTGCAAGGACGAACTCACAAAACACTGGTTAAGTGAGCAAGTACCTAAGCTGCACCCGTGGACCAATGCCAAGCTGGAGGTAAAAGAGCGGGCAAAAGTTATTAACTCCGTCCGGGTAGTGTTCAACGTCCCCAAGTGGTACGACAAACAGAAACCCGAGGTTATTCTCCGTTTGATCGGAAAACAGAACAAACGGAAGGCAGATCTCCAAACCGATACCTGGAGAATACTCAACGTCACTCCACTAGAAGGTGGCGGTAGAACGTTCGCAGCAATGATAGATGACAGGGCAAAACAAGCACTAACATCCATCAACTGTGTAGCGCACCTAGGCCTCAACAAGGTCACTTTCCTTATCCGCTCCAAGGATGGGAAAGAAGAACTTGAAAGTAGTGCAAATTAACCTCCACCACTGCAAAGCAGCCACTGCAAATCTAAGCAGAAAGCTGCTAGCAGATGACATCGATTTAGCACTGATCCAAGAGCCATGGATAGTTAAGGGACAAGTCCGTGGATTAGGGGGTGCTAAAGGTAAGCTTATTTATAATCATGCAAGTCCTAGAACATGCATACTTATAAGAAATAATCTAGACTGTTTACCACTAATGGAATTCTGTTCTAGAGACATAACCACAATTAAAATAAAATGGAATAACGATGAAGGTTGTGACCAAACCATTATAAGCTCCGTCTACCTTCCATCCGATTCCAGGGACCCACCGCCTAGCGAGGAACTAGAGAACCTAGTATCATCTGCCTCCCAAGACGATCTAGACCTCATCCTAGGCTGCGACGCAAATTCGCACCACACCATTTGGGGCAGCACCAACTGCAACATAAGAGGTGAGTCACTTTTAGAATTTATCTTAACTAACAATCTAGTAGTAGTCAATAAAGGTAACACTCCAACCTTTTATAACACTAATAGACATGAAGTTATAGATATTACCATAACCACAATGAGAATTAGTCAATCAGTGAATAAATGGCAAGTTTCAGACGAACCATCACTATCTGACCACAATTATATAACCTTTGAACTGTCTCAACGGGAAGTAAGCCAAAGAGTTTACTACAACCCAAGAAAGACAGACTGGGACCTATATAAACAAAAACTACAAGAGAAGATAGAACACCTAAAGTTCAGATCTTCCAATAAAGTAGTTTTAGACTCAAATGCTGACCGGTTAAAAGAGGCCATGATTGACTCCTTTCAGAGTAGCTGTCCTCTAATAGACCCAAGTCAGCAAAGAGCAAAAAACACACAAATTGGTGGAATAAAGACCTAGAAAAGACCAGACAAGAAGTCAGACGTCTGTTTAACAGGTCTAAAGCCACAAATAACTGGGAGAACTATCACAAGGCTCTCACAGACTATGGCAAAAAGATCAAGGCAGCTAAGATAGCAGCCTGGAAAAAGTTTTGCCAGGAGGTGGAGACCACGCGATCCACAGCTAGACTCCACAAAATCATCTCAAAGCAAGCCATGAACCCAGTAGGCACTCTTAAAAAAGAAAGCGGAGAATACACTACAACGGAAGAGGAGACTTTATCTCTTTTGATAAAAACTCACCTACCCGGAGCAGTGGAACAATCTACTCTAGCTGAACCCAATCATACCCCTAGGAGGGAAGACTGGGAAACAGCTAAGAGAATAGTCAGCAAAGAAAAGATTAGATGGGCAACTAGCCTCTTCAGTCCTTTCAAATCTGCTGGAAACGACGGCATACAACCCGTAATGCTGCAGAAAGGGATAGATATACTGCTGAACCCGCTCAAAGACATGTTCCAAGCAAGTCTTGCCTTGGGTTACATTCCCCAATCCTGGAGAGTGACTAAAGTAGTATTTATCCCTAAGCCTGGTAAGAGCAGCTATGCAGAAGCTAAATCTTACAGACCTATCAGCCTAACGTCATTCCTCCTTAAAACGTTGGAAAGATTAGTAGACAGATACTGGAGGGAGGAAGCCTTAACTTCACTCCCGATTCACAAATATCAACATGCTTACCAAACAGGGAAGTCATGTGAAACCGCCCTACACCAACTAGTGGGGAAAATTGAGAGAACCTTGGAGTACAAGGAGTACGCAGTCGGAGCATTTCTAGACATAGAAGGTGCCTTCGACAACACCTCCTACCACTCTATTGAAAGAGCAATGACAAACCATCAGATCAATAACACCACGATAAGATGGACTATGGCAATGCTCAACACTAGAGTCGTAAAAGTCAAGTTATTTGACAAGCTAAACGCTTTCAGTACTTCATCGAGACTGGTCAAGGAATGCAAATCCAAACTTCAAACCTTAAGCCAGGGAAATACAGTAAAATTATGCTGGATCCCAGGTCACCAAGGTATTGAAGGAAACGAAAAGGCGGACAAGCTCGCAAAAGAAGCAGCCCGAAATGCAATGACCGGTCCAGAACCTGGTCTACGCATTCAGAAAAACCAAGCACGCTCAGCCATTAATGAATGGGTCAATACCGCACACCAACTAAGGTGGAGAAACTACAATCAAGCAACACACTGCAAAAGATTGCTAAAAACTCCGAATCCACATACCACCAAAACCCTGTTGAGACTGAACAGAACTCGAATCAAGCAAGTAGTCAGTCTACTAACAGGCACTGGAGCATTGAGAGAATTTATGCACAGGATCAATATCTATAGAGATGAACCTGTTTGCAGACTATGCCAAGAGGATGATGAAACAGCGTATCATATCCTCTTTGAATGCCCAGCATTAGAGCGTAAAAGACACCAACTCGATTGGAGCCTTAACTCTATTGACAACCGCAAGCTAGTAGGGGACATTGCAAGTCTAGTAAAAGATACGGATGTCGGCTTGCTAACTTGAAAACTCCCGACAGTACAAAAAGCCCAAAGGGCTGACGTGCGCATGCCAGCAAAAGGCAGTCGTGAAATCTAATCTAATCTAATAGAAATATTAACGATTTTATGCAAAAAAAAACTGCTGGATTTTAGGAGACTCCTGTAAATAATGGAAAACAATTTCATATTATCAAAGCAATTATTTTGTGAACTTCTTTTCAAATTTAAAATAGTGGCTCTGGGTATATGCTATAGATGGTGTTCAACATTTCCAAATTTAATCATTCCGAACATTTTCTAATGCAAAACCCTGCATATTTTTTTACTTCGACACGAAGTGTACGAAGTATTGAAATACCCTCATATCGAAAACCACTCTGAGTCAAATATCTCTAAAATTCGTGTCAACCGACTAATGAACCCACTATATCAAATCTCCGTCTCGGCTGTGCGGATCTTTTGGTGAAAACCCCAGCCCACTAGATCCCTTCCTCGTATTGGGGGGTGCCTAAACGTGCTGTGCGGGATATGTATGTTCGTACGTGTACACGATTCCGGTCGCCAGGAACCTTTCTGAAGTCTTGGATCGTTTTCATACGATAGGTCCTTCGAAAATGAAGGCAACATCAACTTTTGAGGTATGGTCGTCGGCAAGAAAAAAATTTTTTAGGGTTTTTTTTTAATAAATAACTTGTTCATAATATTTCATTGTATTAGCGAAACGGAGTGATGCTGAGTGTCGAAGTATTCTTGGAAAGCACGAAAGGGCGCTTTTCTTGGGTGGGGGGTACCGTATATTTATATTTTGAAAAGCCCTTTTAATGTGCTTTCTTTTGATATGTAACTTTATACCCCTAAATTCAAATGTTTTTCAGATATTTTAGCATAAAAAACCATTTAAACACTTGTAACTCTTCGAGAACAACAATGACCCAGGTTTAGATAATAAAAATTCAGCCGCTGCTGAAATTAGAAAGAACAAACACGAAAAAACAGCAGACAATTAAATCTCGAAAGCGATTACATTTAGGGCTAGTAAATGAAATATCAGAAGAAAGCTCATTAAAAGTATTTTTCAAAACTACAGATATTTACAGGGTGCTCCATTTAAACAAATTGAAATTATTAGATTTGGATATTATGAACTCTCTATATAGCTTTAATACCCAGAGAATAGAAGGAGAAATATTTGGACGTTTAGAGTAATTGCGTATAGGATTTTAGTGTAATCTCGCTTTGTTTTTTAAATCTGATTTTATTTGATTCTAGAATTAATTTACTCCTGCATTCCTAGTTTTTTCCTATTTATTATTTTTTTTAACAACAATGACTGGATTTATATTTTCTAAACTTGGTTTTATGTTTTTCTGAAGAGCTCAAGTGTTTAAATTATAATGTTAGCGGCATTTGTTTGTTATCCCTTGAAATAAAGCATCTTAAATGGCTTGAATTGTTTTTTTATGCTAAAATACGCATATCTGAAAAGCAATTGTTGAGCACCCTGTATAGTATTAATATCCGCACCCACTATTTTAGGCTCTAAAGGTAATTCACAAAAAAGATAATTTTTTGGTAAGGTTTTTGTTCATTCAATTGTTTTCAATTTAAAAAAAGTAAGTTTGATTTGCCACACTTTTTTGAGACGTCCTGTATGATCACTACTATTTTAGTAATGTGCACCAACTTCGTACCTACAACGTTTGTATAAGCGATATTTATGTAACGCTCATAGTTTTAGAAATATCTTCCACCCCTACATCGTTGCCAGACCCTGTATATAGTGACTGCACAGTTGTAGGTAGTATCTTATATTATGTTTGAAATTGATGATTATATTAAACAAACCGGCATCAGTGATTCTCACTACTAGTCTATTTGTCGTTCTAGCTGGTTTAGTTAGTTGCAGCCATTGATGGTGTGTTATAAACATTCGTACATATTCATCTTGTAATTTTTCGTTATTAGATTAAAAGTTGGCCTGACTCTGGTGATTAGTTCACCTGGGTTGGCTGATGCCGATGGTAAGTTTCCATACCATAAATACCTACAAAATTTGCCTATACCATATATACAGATTTATGTTTCTTGATGTAGAATGTTTTGTGATTGCATGTAAGATGCCTAATTCGCACAGTAACTTTGGGCAGTTTAATATACCGATGTGGCCATAATTATAACATGTGAGCAAATGAAAACGAAATCAAGCTTAGCTTAGAAAAAGATTAAGTCATGTATAGAGCACATGACTTAATCTTTTTCTAAGCTAAGCTTGATTTCGTTTTCCTTTGCTCACATGTTATAATTATGGCCACATCGGTATATTAAACTGTTCAAAGTTATTGTACTTCTGATTTTTGCAATTTAAATATGACAGTTATTATAATAGTAGAAGTGTCAAGTTGTTTAAATGTATATTTAAATTGCAACGTTGAACAATTTCAGCAGTTCTTATAACTTAATACGTAATTACTGATGTTGCAGATATATCATTGTTTTAGTGTTAGTTTTATGTTAATTTTCAAATAAAATTTTAACATGACAGTCGATGACAGTTATGCACTGGTTTAGGGTATGTATGTGAATTTCATTCTAAAACATTAACATAACGTGAATTAATAATCGACATATGTTTAAATTTTCAAAGCCAAGCTTGATTTCAGGTTTGTTTACTCACATGTTATATAACAGCAATAAGATTACATAAATAACAAAATAGAATGCTTGTGTAGGAAAGAGATGACCATAGAAAAATAGTATATTAAAGTATGAGTGGATAACAAGGTCTTTAAAACACTTGCTCTATTTCGAGCACTCCGGCTACGCCGTCGTGCTCGAAAACTCGCGCGTGTTTTAAAGACCAGTTATCCACGAATACTTTACGCTATTTTTTATTATACCTGCAATACTGGAAATAAATTAGGCATTAAAAACTTAAAAATAATTTTTGTCGTGATAAATCGAAAGGACATAATATTATTGCTACTATAGTTACGAGAATTGTTTACGTTTTTGTCGCGTCCACGTCCGTTGTTGCATTCAGTCGTTTCCTTGACAACCTTTAAAGCTCGGCGAGCTTTAATCGCCTGTTTTCGCACGCTCAGGCGTGCTTTAAACGGCTATTCTGATGCAGGTATAATAAAAAAATTATTTAGTAAGCATGTTTAGTTAACGTATGTCATAATAAAATAACCGTCAAATCGTATACAGCAGTTGTAGGTCTGTTTCATTGCGCAAAGAATCAAGAAATTGCATTTTCAAAGCCTCCGAGAAGTCACGATCATTATGATTTCAGAATGGATCAAGAAAATCAAATTTATACGCATTAAACAAACAAATTCTATTTTGAACTTGTTCTATTCTGTCAATGTAGGCATTTCTTACAATACTATGTCGATATTGAAGATTGAAGTGAACGTGTGACAATCTTGTCAACGTGCACGTGCACAATAATCATTCTTAGTCTTTTATTGAGTTTATATTTTTTAAATTAAGTTTCGATGCTTTAGATCTAGAAAATCAGTTTTTTTGCAGTTAGATTTGGAAAAAGGGGATTTTCTTAATACCAGTTGTTAAAACAGTTAAGAGTATTTTGTAACAACGCAGTATCAATATTGATGTGATATTAGAAAACAGTTTCAGATTATCTGTATAGAGCAAAGACTTTACATTTGTAAACCTCACGCCTCTGTCATTTATAAATATTGTTGTGATGTCTGTATGATTTGATATTATTACTATTAGATTTTTATTTAAATAAATGACTATCATCTCAAAGGGTTGGGTTTTCTCCAACCTAACAAATATGATTGAATGTATAATTATAGGCAATACATTTGCTATTAAGATAATCATTGTGGTTTTTATGATTTTTAGAAGTAATCGCTTTAGCCAACGCTTGTTTATCTTTAACTTTACAAAAATGGCGCTCCAACCTCACAATTTTTCAAAATAACTGTGCTTTGTATTAATAATTACATCAGTGATTACGTAAGAGTGCGTTGCCTAAGTGATTTAACACACTAAGTAAATAGAAGCCACAACAAAACACTCACGATGCGCTTCTTCCGGAAATGTGCAAAAAAGCGACGCCACTTTAAAAATTTCACAAAATTTATTTTTAAGATAACTTTTTAACCTTATTTGGCATCCCTGATGCAAAATAGAACACCAGGCGTCCCCACAGCAAGTCCCACGACGGACAGGGGCTCTTCTTTCTCTCAGTTGGCCTGCTGTAATAAGCCAGATACCTTTTTGAACGCCGCCTGCAGCTTGCACCACTCCAAAACTGCTTACAACTCCGTCTTTGCCCCAGTCCTAGGGCTCCGCACTGTTCAGCACGAATATCGCTGCCTCCTTCTCGCTTCTAGGGCTATGCTAGCCTTGCAACAGCTCCAAAAACTGACACAGGAACACCAGCCACCACTCCCTCCTGTAGGGGTGCAACAAATCAAAGCAACAGCTTACTCAAAAGAGACTGCACTAATTATAAAACACGGAATTGGAAAAATGGGTATTTAGTCGCTTTTAAATGGATAATTTGTGGGGAAGCCAAAATAATACACCTCACAGCTTGGCTTCGCTTTCCCCTTCTCTTTTGTCATTCATCTTACATTGTTATTTATTATTTCTAAGCCTGCTCTGATTACATTTTATGTTTCCATCAAGGCTAATACCGGGTGGGCATAAATATCTGTGATCCCGGTAGCCATGGAATTAGCTAAGTACATATAAATGTTGATTAGCATTATATTTCAATTATAATAATAAATTATAGTAATCTGTGATGATCATTTTGACACCTAGGAATGTCAGTTGTGATGACATGAACGACATTTGTTATTTAGGTTAGTTAGTTCAATTCATCGTTTTTTAAGGGGTTGCTCATTCCAAAGGTAATGAGATCACAGATATTTATGACCACCTGGTACTATTTTTATTACCGATTTTACAAATTATTAACTCAAAGCCAATGCTGTTCATACAATTTGCAAAAATTAAACTAACACATTTATAGAATATGTTGTAAAATATTTGCTTGAAATGTTATTAATTGCTATAATAATTTTAGAGGCCTTAAATGTGTTTATTGCAATATATTAAATAATGGTAGCCCGAGGTGTGAACGGTTGGAACACCGGATGTTACCATTATCTCAATGTAGATAAATTATTTATATTTAACATATTAAGTTCTATGTAGTAAATAACTTGTTAGCTTTTCTCTTACCTTTAGGTCAGCCTTCTATATTTTACTTCAAAAATCATACGCTATAAAAGTGTATTTGTCACTAGCTTCAGTGAAGACGGCGTGTATTGTTTAATGATGGAAATTCCTAATTATCTGGGCGCCAACAGGTTTTATTACTCCCAAGTATACTTATATAGGTGAAAGAAAACTTATAAACTTTGCTATATATGTATAGCACATTGCAATCTTTGAAACTTTGACGATTAAATGAAAGAACCAATTCTTTATGTAGATTTATTAATACTTGTGGTTTTGATTATTATTGTTGCATAAAAGGGAACAATTGTCAGCTTCAATTTTCTATCTAATCATATTTCTAATTATCAAAAGGGACACCCCATTTAAGATTACGTCAATTAACTTTTTGACTACTTTGTCTGACTAATACTAACACATAGTTATTTATTAGCTTACTTTTAAAACTTCCCAAAAAGCCTGCGGATCTATGGACGACAAGATGGAAGCTGAACTGCTCAAAAAAGTTGCACAAACGAAAGAGGCAGCTATAACGCAGAACGGTCAATTCGGATACACACCGGTATACCATAGTATTCAGGTGTACTAAAATTTATCTACGTTGAGAGTTAGGCACGTTAGTAATTATACTTGTAGAAAAACCAAGATGTAATACCACATAATGAATATCTTTACAAGTGGAAAAATAGTGTAATTAAGTAATCGGGATTCGTTCTTCAGGGCAGCATTCAAAAGGAAACTCTTTAATCCAAGCCAATATTTCGGAAAGCTTGATTCCTATATCAAGGCAACTACATAACGTTTACAGTTGTACAAAAATCATCAATGAAAAAGAATTGTTCCACTTACAGACAGTTGAGTTTAGTAATTCATAATGGCGATACAAAATAAAAGTAAACATTTTTATATTGAGTTGATACTTTTAATAAAAGCTTAGGTAAATGTATACACTGTCTAGTAAATGTATACATTTATAACGATTTAAGCAACATATATACTAAAATCAAGGCAGGTGGCCTGGATCTTACTAAATCTCATTATTGCCTACATATCACAAGTGCACAATTGTCATGCTTTTTAAGTTGCTCCAAGTTTCTATTTATATCTCAAAAAATTACTTAATGTCAGTTGAAATTAGGTCTAATTATAAGGACCGCCATCTCTGATTCTCTAGTAATTATTATACTGATCCAGTCAACTTTCTAATATGTCATTTGAGTTGCATTGCGACTCTATTTGTTCGCTGCGCCAAGTATAATTTCTCATTGTAGGGCATATGAGTCTGCTCCTTTTTTCGGATTAATTTTCATTCACGATGCATTTTGGGGGAATTCCATTGTTAAGTTTGCATTTCCAGCGGATAAGCGCAACGAGCGCTGAATTCGTTTTGACGGACACTCTTCCGCTTGCCTTCTTGAAGGCACGAGGTCTATATTAGTTCGGCCGGTGGCCTTATGGGATTCGAAGCCGACGTTTATTCTATAAACATCCAGGTGGAGGCATTTAAGCTTTCTTTAAAAGCAATGGAAATTTCGTCGACGCCTTCTGGGCTTAAGTATAAGCAATAATTGTTAAGCTGCACGTGTTCCTTGGGCAGTTATCTATCGTAAGGTGAGCACGATTGTATTTCTCCCGATTTTTGAGTGTTAATTTATATGGCATTAGGCCCGCACTCCGCACTCGCGCTTTGTTACATGTAGCGTCAAATTTCTTCCTGCGCATCTACATAGCTGCCCTCGACGTGGTCCAAGCCATCTGGACCTGTCCACTTTTATGACGAGGTTTTTTTCTACTAGATTTCCGAAGGTATTCCCATTTGGTTCAGGAGCTAGTATCGAGCGTTGACGGACTTCCCAATCTCCTGAACTGCCGGCAATGTCTTCAAGGGCGTCCCATGTGCGCATAGCCCTACCCTGGATTTAGATCAGATGATTATTTACCCAACGTAGCTTTTTGTGAGTACTAACACATGACCCTCTCTAGCTTTGTAATTGTAATCGTGAAAACATCGCCTTCCGAGATTTCTTCAGATCTTCACGTTTTAGTGTCTCTAGATGACGTCTGTCTGTCTGCTGTCGGCATAACTCAAAAATTATTTGTTGGAGAAAGACGAAATTTTTCATTTAGATTATATGTCTACCTGGCATAAAATCGAGAAAAATTTCGACAAATATTGCAATGAACCGTACCCTGTGAATTATGGTTAATTGTGTTATTTGAATAAAATGAATACGGTCACTACACAATATTTAGTTTTCACTTCACTCTTGTTTCAAATCCTGTGGTTTTCTTTTCGGCATTTTCTACTAAAACTGCTTCCATTTCCTCAATTCTCACATCTTGCTGTAGCATGTAGTAATTTCTCTGTTTGCCTGATTTATGCATTCTGCACAGTCCATCTATGTTCTTTTTTATTCTTACCTCTTATTTTAAAATGCTCATAAAATTGTCCACATGTTAATTACTTTCATTTCTACGCTTCTTTTATACTGAACATATTTCGAACCTTTCTGTGCCAGTTTTATTCAAATGGGTTTAGCTTGATTCCAACTTATGAAAATTGAGTTTTTTTTTTTGCTTTTGTGTTCTAATAATCTCAATGCTACTGGCCATTTTTGCCAATGTAATTACGGGCTGACAATTTATGTAAAATTTTATAGTTGTGTGAATTATCCCAACTCTATGCTTTTGTTATTTGATTTATAATTTGTTTGCACTACAACTAGAGTTGAGTGGAGGGCTAAATACCATCTCAAATTCCCCCTAATTTTTGAAAATTAAAATCACCACGCATGTGTTTCATTTCACCTCATACGTCGCTTATCATGCGTTGTTATTTTAATTGTCATAAAATTTTCATTGTGTGACTCAATTGTTATATTTAATCAGTCAAATCCGATCTTTTCTACCATTCTCCTATTCTAATTTGATTTTAATTACATTTAAACTAGTTCCTATTCTAACTAACCTATTCCCTATCTTAACCTTATTTACTAATTGTGGGACAACATTTGTTCTACAGCTAACCTCTTCTAAATAACACTTTCCAAATATGGGTGAATCGCCGAAATGTGAAAACGTCCCCTGATTCTATTGTCCAACTCATTGATCAACTCATACGTATTTTCGTTGCTCAGGATTTTATGTACCATGTACGGTCTTTCATACCCATTCAAAAACTTCGCACAGATCTTTTCTCTTCGATCAGCTACTTTGAGTTTTTTTATAATGACTCGGTCCCCTATTTTAAATTTCATACGCTTCTTAATTTTTCGATTTTGTTTTTCTTCGTATCTATCCTGTGCTTTCCTGACTCTTTCTCTGACTTTCTCTAACAGTTCGTTTATCCCTGTCGCATCCTTTTATGGCCTCCATGGTCTCGCAGGTATAATGCTTTTACATAACGTAACTGGACTTATCTCCGTTGCAATATTAGGCACGTTATTTATGAAGTCTTCTACCTTTGGCAGGCATTGAACCCATCTATTATGGTGCTCATGGGTCATTATTTTAAGATATTTTATTACCTCTTTAATGTACCTCTCTGCAACATTAGATTGTGGGTGTCGTATACTGCAGAAATAAGTTTTAATCCCCTTTTGTTCTAAATTGTTGATTAATCTAGCGTTCTTGAAGTAGCTTGCATTGTCAGCTAACACTTTTCTTGGAGTCCCCACTTCTTGTTGGTATTTTTCAACAGACTTGATAACATGTTCGGTGTTACTATATTTCGCTGGGTAGAGTTTTATGTATTTTGAGAACACATCGACCATTATTAAAATATGCCTGTATCCATATTGTCCCGGTACTAAGTTTCCCAAATAATCTATTGCAACTAGTTAAACGGTTCGTTGACTCTTATACTCCTGATCACATTCTGATTTGTATGGTTCTTTTCTTTAGCCAATTGACACACTTTGCAGCAATTCGTAAAATATTTAATAAATTTCAAATCGTTCTTTGTGTAAAAACATTCACGAAATATTAGCCATGTTTTCCTTCCCCCACAATGTCCAAAAGTTTGATGAATTTCTTTGACAACGTTGATTACATCGTCTCTGCACAAAACTATAAATTCTTTACCACTCAATAATTTTACCAATAATCCTTCTACTATTTTGAAACCTTTATATTTTTGGTTCGGACTGTCTTGCACCAAATTTCGCATTTGTTGAAGCTCCAAATTTTCTTGTTTAGTTAACAACTCTTCTTTTGAATACCTGCCTTGTTGATAAATTTTCTCTATCCCTATTATTAATTGTTTTTGCTTTCTATTCTTTACTGCGTCCTTCCTACTTAAGAAATCAGCTACGACATTCATATTTCCTGGCCTGTGCCTGATTTCAAAGTCAAACTGTTGCAAATACAACGCCCACCTGTATAAACGATCGTTATGGAACGTTTTGTTTTTCATAAAAGATATGGCTGCATTGTCGGTTTCAATATAGAACTTGTTTCCTGTTAAATAAAATTTTAACTTGTTAATTGCAAAGATAATAGGCAACATCTTCTTTTCAGCGATTGTGTATCTTGTTTCACAACCCTTCAGTATTCGTGAGATAAAACAAATCGGGACTTCGACGCCTTCTTGTATCTGTTTAAGTTCAGCTGCGACTGCCATGTCCGATGCGTCCGTTCTTAATATGAAGCTTTCTTTAAAATTCGGGTATTTAAGTAGCAATCCTTCATGGAATTTTTGTTTTAAGTTGTTGAACGCTTTCTCTCTTTCTTCACTCCAAATCCACTTCGTATCTTTCCTCAGCAATTCAACCGAGGGCAATCTTAAATCGGAATAATTCGCTATAAACTTCTTATAATAGTTTAACAGGCCAAGTAAACCTCTGAATGTTTTCAAATTCTTGGGGCAAATTCTTGCTTCACTGATTGTAACCCCCTTATTGCTAATTTCATAGCCTAAGTATGCTACATTGGTTTTCATAAATTGGCATTTGGCCAAATTTAACTTTAATCCGTTTTCGTTCAAAGTGCTGATTACTAAATTTAAATGTTCCAAATGTTGTTCCACATCCTTTGAAAAAACTAAAATGTCGTCCATGTAATGCACGCAAAAGCTATCATATTTATTTAATATCTGTTGCATCGCTCTCACTAAAGCTACACATGACGTAGTCAAACCAAACGGAACCACCTTAAATTGAAAAATTTCTCCCTCTATGCAGAATCCTGTATATTTTCTCGAGTCCTCGTGTAACGGAATTAGCCAAAATGAGTTTTTCAAATCTAGTTTCGTCAATACATTCTTGTCCCAAATTTGACTTAACAAGGCAGCGATTGTCTGCGGACTTTCATATTGGGGTTTAGTAATTTGATTAATCCTACGTGCATCCAGACATAACCTATGACTACCATCACTTTTCTTCACCACCACCATTGGATTAACGAAGTTTGTTTTTGAAGGTTTAATCACATCATCATCTAGCATTTGTTGTAACTCATGTTTCACTTTCTCGCGCTGTGCAAATGGTATGGGATATGACCTAGATGTAAAGCCTTTCGATTCGTCGACAACAAGCCTGTGGCAATATTTCGTTGCTTGTCCGGTCTTCTGATTTACTATATCTGTATTCCTTTCTATGATTTCCATCATTCTGCCTTTATATTGTAGATAATCACTCCCTATCTGCTCATCATCCAGCATTCCTTCTATTATCGCATAAGTATTGAAAATCATTTCGTCTCCGGCACTCTGGCTTCGGCAATAAATCATATCGTCTCCCGCTCTATTGGCTGGGCAACAACTTTTATGCTCCTGATCCTCAATAGACCAAGGCCTTTTTATATTATCTATTTGGATGCATTTTAATATTCCATCTATTATAATTCCAACTTGCTGAATAATATCCACACCTATCACAAATTGTACATTTAAAGCAGCTACTATATAAAATCGGACATCAAATTCTTTTCCATCTATGCTGATCTTAATTGCCAACACTTTACTAGTTGTTGAAACTTTCTTCCTTGTTGCGGACAATAAATCGATTTTGTTTACTTTAATGATGTTGCTTTGTAAAATATTCAGATGATTATTTATAACTTCTTCCTGTACTAAAGAAACCATTGCTCCAGTATCAATTAGCGCATAGTATTCCTGGTCTAAAATTCTCAATTTAATAAACGGTAAACATGAGTTTGTGACATTTTCTTCATTCTCTTCCAATAAATATTCCCCCGTTCTGTCACAAGTGATGGTAAAGTTGGCAATGTAATTAAAACTACTATATACAAATTTTACATAAATTGGGTTTTTTACCCCCCGAAGGCTCTTCGTGCACCTCGGCTATCTCGATCCTATTTAAATCTTCGGAATTGCTCATATTTGTATTCCTCTCAGTGTATATCGTATTAATGTACGGTTGCTCCTTATTCTGCGCTCGGTCCATTTCTTGGCATCGTTTTTTATTACGCTCCTCTATTAACGCTTCATAATTCTTCCTATTGTCCCCCCTATTATAGTTCTGCCGGTTTTGATTGCCCCAATTATTGTTGTATCCCCGGTTCTGGTTGTATGGTCTGTTATAGTTCCCATAATTTCTTCTGTCTTGTTGGTTGTAATTGTTGTTGTTGAAATTGTTATTATTTGGTCTAAATTTGTTTTCAAAAGTATCCCCTAATTTTCTTTTACTATAATTTTGCCTATCTGTAAATCGGGTATCGCCTCTCTCATTAAACACCGCCAAGTCATAATTCCTCACGATCTCCAGAAAGTCGCGCAATGTCTTAACGTTCTGTACTGCTACGGCTCTTGTAATCTCTGCTTCGAGGTGTCTTGACAGGTGCTGAATTATTTCGTCTTCGGATAGTTTTGGAGTTAGGTACTGTGCCTTGTTGAATCGGTTCATAACGTACATCTCCCGAGAAGCTTGTTTGTCGATGTATTTTCCGGATGTTAACTCTGTTCTCACTTGAGCTTGATGGGAATTGCTCCAATACTGTTCAATAAAGAGCGCCCTAAGTTCTTCATAAGTTGCATACTTGGGTTTCACAATGCTGTGCCAAACTTCTGCATTCCCCCTCATAGCCATATTAATCAGCTGTAATATTCGGCATTCAGTCGTTACTGTTCTAATAACGTCATTGAGCTTCGCCAAGAAAATCATTGGCAGCTCCCCGTATCTGTCCTCAAGTTTCGGAATAAATTCCATGCTGATGCTGGGAGGTGCTACGCTAGCAGGGTACTCATGTGTTTGTTCAAATCTCTCATTTATCCCCTGTAGCTCTCTCGTGAGTCTACTATCGACCATGGTAATCCGGCTTGTATTCTGGTTTCTTTCTGCATGTGCTTTCTGAAATCTTTCTTCTGCATTCTTTTTAAAGTTCCCTACTTCATGCTCCATTTCTTCTTGATGTTGTACCAATCTTCCCTGTGTCGTAATTTCAAGTTCTAACATCTTGTTCTTTATCTCTTCTCCTTTCCTTTTCAAGCTTTCATCGACTATCTGCAATACTTCCTGCTGTATTTCCTCCTTAACTGTTTCTTTGAATCTTTCTAGTTTCTTTTCTAACCCGTCAATCTTCGCTTGTACCTCTTCTTTATTTTTCTCTTGCAATTTAATTATTGCTTGCTTTAATCCCTCGACCATAAGATTAGTGTGGCCGTACGCCTTTTTTTCTCTCTCTCCCGCATCTTGTTTTAACTCCTGTGCTGTTCTTTCTGCATCCTTTCTGCTCATTTCTTATCATCTTTTCTCCCGTTCTTTTGCTTCGATTCTGTTTACTTCTAACAATCTTTTCTCCCGTTCTTCTGCTTCCTGTCTTTGTCCTTGTATATCAGTTTTCATTTGCAGGATCGCTTCCATAAGACTGCTCATTTCAAGCACTTGTTTCGAGGTTTGGGGCTGTTGCGCTTCGGCCTGATCGCCCTGTACTTGCGGTTCGGTTCGAGGCTCTTGTGTTTCCACAACCTCTTCTTGCTGTTCTTCTTCCTTCTCTGATTCACTCTTCTTTTGTCTTCTAGTCATTTTTCTTGGTTTTTTATTACTCATAAATAAAACGAAAACGCTTGCCCACTCGACAAAAACACCCACACAAACAAAACTTTTCAAATACACAATTGAATAGAATTTACCCTACTCGTCGATAAAACCTAATAGATTTCTCTAATTACTATTTGTTAGTTTAGTTAATTTACTTTTGCTGCTAATTATTATTCTTAATCAACAATTCGCCCCACGTTTTTGGGCCGCCAATTAATTATGCAATGAACCGTACCCTGTGAATTGTGGTTAATTGTGTTATTTGAATAAAATAAATACGGTCACTACACAATATTTAGTTTTCACTTCACTCTTGTTTCAAATCCTTTGGTTTTCTTTTCGGCATTTTCTACTAAAACTGCTTCCATTTCCTCAATTCTCACATCTTGCTGTAGCATGTAGTAATTTCTCTGTTTGCCTGATTTATGCATTCTGCACAGTCCATCTATGTTCCTTTTTATTCTTACCTCTTATTTTAAAATGCTCATAAAATTGTCCACATGTTAATTACTTTAATTTCTACGCTTCTTTTATACTGAACATATTTCGAACCTTTCTGTGCCAGTTTTATTCAAATGGGTTTAGCTTTACTTCGCCTAAACCTTTTATATTACGCTAAAATTACATCAATGATTCCAACTTATGAAAATTGAGTTTCTTTCTTTGCCTTTGTGTTCTAATAATCTCAATGCTACTGGCCATTTTTGCCAATGTAATTACGGGCTTTCAATTTATGTGAAATTTTACAGTTGTGTGAATTATCCCAACTCTATGCTTTTGTGATTTGATTTATAATTTGTTTGCACTGCAACTAGAGTTGAGTGGAAGGCTAAATACCATCTCAATATATACAGGACGAGCACCTTAAAAAATAAAGTTTTGTTTATTTTTGCTTTCACTCAGAATTAGATAAAAGTAACAATTTGCATATAGTTCAGGCTCTACCCTTGACAAAAATAGGAGCCAAGAGATATACGGTAAATGTGGTAAAACAGAAAAAAGAGTCACCGAAGAATGTGCTCTATTTAAGGCAGCAGCTTCGACGCAAGAACTCGGGGAGTGCTCCGTGGCGCATGCAGGGAACAGGCGATGTGATTGTCAAACGTTGGAATCGCATTCGTAGCCGCTGCCATTCGAATTCCAACACCGCGCCAGTAATTTTTTTTTTGTATGAAAAATTGCATTGCCAATTGTTTCCGTTTATTATTTGAGTATTATTAGAAACGTGAAGATATTTTACCCCTAGTTTTCTTTGATTTTTAAAAGTATTTAGTGTCACAACGGCCACTTGCGGGGAAAGTTCTGAGTAAAACCCTTTACAGATTTTTGAGTTTAGGATGGTTAAGCAAGAAGCCACAAAAGGTAGATATGTTTTCGACTGTTAGCTAGACCTGTTCTTTCTGTTGTGGTGAACGACTGGCGTTCACTTGTATTTCCAAATTATTATATGCATTTTTTAACCTAAAAAACCGCCGCCTAGTCCTAATCCACTCCAATAATCTGCCGAGGGTTTGACATAGACAGGGCTGTGATCGTCTTTCGTTTAAGAGTGGCACAATATCTAACTACTAATCAACTCTTTATTTTTTATGATTAACGTTTACGTGTGTACATTAAAAAATGCGAAATAAGTTATGTTAATGATATTTATCTTCATCAGTGTTGTTATAGACTCTTAACCAAATTAATTTTAGTATCGTTAAGTGCTTCATTGCCACACTCTTGTTCTATAAAGAAATACATTGAACCAGAATTTATTGATGAAGATAAAATATTGAACAATACACGTTTGCTTATGGCACTTAACGAGACTCGTTTGATTGCCGCAAAACTCGGCTCACCGCCTCCTTTTTGGCAATCAAACTCGTGTCGTTAAGATGCTCATAATCAAACTTGTATCGTTAATATCTATAAGATTTGCAACTCCATGTTAAGCAAATGTTTAAGTGTGAAATTCGTTTTATAAATGTATACGACTGTATAACCTTTTTTTTTTACTTACCGAAATTCTGTAGACTTCTGAATTTTAGTGTGCCTGTTTTCAAATGAGCTATAGTATATTTCGCACATTCATTAATAGTGTAAGTATGACATCGATTATAAGTTTTTTTATAAATACCTAACTGTATGTACCTATACCATTTCCAATTTCGTTAAATTCATTTCACGAAATTGTATATGGCTTAATATTTTTCACATTAAAAACATGTTCTAGTGTGAAATAATATATTTTGGATTTCATTGACGCAAACAAATTTAGAATTTTAAATAACCGTTTGACTTTTTCCGATTTTATTTAGTTCTGAAACATCTTTCAAATTTAATTCTGACATATCAAATGTCTGATAATGTTTTACACATTGAAATGATGTTTAAGTGTGAAGTAAGTTATGGTAAGTTATGGAATGAGACTAAACCAACTCCGCTTTGCCGACGATATTATAGTAATTTCTGAAGCGAAAGAAAGACTAGAAGTCATGTTAAATGAATTAGATCAAGAATCAAAACGTATAGGATTAAAAATAAATCAAAACAAAACAAAAGTAATGACAAACACGGAAGAAGAACTTACAGTAAAGGTAGGAGAGACAAATATAAAGCAAGTGGAAGAATATTTATATGTGGAGCAACATATCAATTTGGGGAAAGAAAATAAAAAATGGAAATAAGTAGAATAGTACAGTAAAATTGTTGGAAAACATCCTGCCACCTTAAAAAACTGTGTAGAACCAAAAAGCCGTGCCCCCACCCCCTGCCAAACAGCCGCCATCTTGAAAACATTTTGAAATCGTTTTTTTTTCTCGCGATCCATTGGTCGCACAAAAAAAGTTATTGAACAAAAAATGTTGGAAATAAAATTGTACACATTTTTGGTTTGTGCCGCGATATCTAGAAGTTGTTATTTTGAACGGCAGAGGGCGACAAAGTTTTCAAAAATCGGTTTCCGCCATTCTAGCTTTATGGGGGTGGTTTTGTGCTCGTTTGTTTGTAATGGACAAGGTCTAGGCATGCGGAAACGTTTTGGAAAATTTCGAATGTGAAAGTTGTAGTGCTTGAAAAAATGTGTACGAATCTCTTTTAATAATGTAATTGCTTTAACTAGTCTCCGAGTTACAGCGCGGCATGGGAAATGTATATTCCGGCGCAGCAAAGTAGCCATTTCTCTTTTGCGAGGTAAACAACAATAATATTCGGATCTTCTAAACACTTTTCGTTCTCAGAATCTTCTCTTATCACACTGGCCTTGATAAGAGCATTTCTACCTCGTGCAGTCACGGGTTTTTGGTCCTCGCAGACTTCTTTGCAAACAAAACAATAATCCGGCATTTTTTTATGAACGGAATAGAAAGTTTTTTCATGACGTTTTACTCTGAACTGATGCGTAGAATGCAAGTTTTAACACGTTTATAACAGCAGGTGTTCAAGGAAAATACCTGGGAAAAAGGTTTATCGCTTTTCACGAACGGAAAACAATTTTTGGTAACCTTCTCGCCCTCTACCGTTCTAAATACCAACTTCTCGGTATTGCGGCACGGACCAAAAATGTGTAGAATTTTACTTCTAAAATTCTTTGTTCGATAACTTTTTCTGTGCGACCAATGGATCGCGAGAAAGAACGATTTAAAAATGTTTTCAAGATGGCGGCTGTTTGGAAGGGGGTGGGGGCACGGCTTTTTGGTTCTACACTTGTCTAAGGCCCTAAACCACTGGGCAGGAGGAATCGCCGCGGCCAATTTTTTTTAAGGTAAAACGACAATTTTACTGTACTAGAAGAACAAGACTGGGATGGGCAGCTTTCGGCAGGTTGAGCTATATTTTGAAAAGCGAAAATATTCTACTACATATGCTACGCCGGATATTTGACCAATGTGTACTCCCAGTCCTAACATAAGGAGTACAAGTCTGGACTTTCACGAAACATAATGTAGACAGACCCGATAAGACCCAAAGAGCAATGGAAAGATCAACGTTACATATAACTCTAATGGATAAAATGAGAAATGAATGAATTCGGCAGCACACAGGAGTAAAGGACGTTGTTAAACATGCAAGCCAGCTGAAGTGGGAATGGGCAGGGCACAACGCTAGACACGATGACAACCGATGGAACTACATCATTCAACAATGGAGACCCTGGACCAGAAAAAGACAAAGAGGAAGACGACAACTACGATGGTCAGATGACATAAAGAAAGTAGCCGGTCCCGACTGGATGAAAAGAGCTCGCGACCGAAACAAATGGAGAGAGACTGAGGAGGCTTATTATTAACGTAACATTTAAATAGCTATTGAACTTTTTCCAATTTCAGTTTTGAACAATTTCAACTTTTATTTCGACAGTTTGAAAATATTTGTTAATGTTTTGCACGTAAGAAAAATATTACAGTGTGAAATAAGTTCTTTTTTCTACGATCGTGTCAAAATGACAACTTTTTGCACAGTTTCTAGTGTCAAAAGTGACGTTTGTAGCACTCTTAATATTAGCGCTCGAATTACCTCTTTTTAACACGTTGCCATTGGTGGCGTGTTTTAATAATTTATTAAAACACGCTTTGCCGTAAGTTTGAATATCTACATAACCTAGAATATCTAACACAATGTGATCGAAAAAGTGTCACCGAACTAAGTTTTTATATTTCTGTTACGATCGTAGAAAAATAGCGTATGATACACGTGTATAAGAGCCATTAAAGCACTAGCGACGTTAAAAGCACTCCGCTAGCGCGTCGTGCTTTTAAACTCGTCGCACGTGCTTTAAAGGAGGACTTATACACTAGTATCATCTATACGGGTGTCTCAAAAAGAATGGGACACCGATTAGTCAGAGATTCCTTAGGTTATAATAAATCGATTAAACCTAATATACCTTAGTACAAAGTCCCTCCAGTAAAAAGTTACAGGGCCTTGAAGTTCAATTTTTTATTTCTTATTTTTTGTTAATTTCCACAAATGTAGAGCTATCAATTTGAATTTTGGTATAAATAGTTATTATTATGTACTGCACTAACAGGAAAAATTTCATAAACTAGACTTGACTGTAAAGGAAACTTTACCTAACTTTCAAAACTTTTTTTAGCTCTAACTTCGTTATCTGTAACATGTTTTTTAAATTTTAGGTTACTATCTGAAAGAGAATTAAAATACACAAAAATAATGTACTCTTAGTTTATAAGCGTAGGAGACACCGTTTACCTTAAAATGCCCATCAAATATTTTTGGTTGTCGTGTACTTATCAAGTAGGCATGATCACAAAAATAATGGTCATCTAGTAAAAGACAATGATAAATCAATTGATGATATTAGTGGCATAAGAATTTGTTCTCTTATGTTTAAGAAAATGCTGCTGCATAACGAATTCTCTAATGCTGAATGGTTCGTTATGTCGCAGCATTTTCGTAAGCACAAAAGACAAAAAACTGATGTCACCAACGTCATTAATTGATTTCTTGATGTTGTTTACTAGATTATAATCATTACCCATTGTTTTAGTGATCATGGCTACTTGATAATTCCAAGTTTTCATAACAACCAAAAACATTTGATGGGCATTTTAAGGTAAACGGTGGCTCCTACGCTTATGAACTAAGAGTACATTATTTTTGTGTATTTTAATTATCTTTCAGATAGTAACCTAAAATTTTAAAAAAAGCTACAGATAACGAAGTTAGAGCTAAAAAAGTTTTGAAAGTTAGGTAAAGTGCCCTTTACAGTCAAGTCTAGTTTATGAAATTTTTCTATTAGTGCAGTATATAATAGTAACTATGTATACCAAAATTCAAATCGATATCTCTACATTTGCGGAAATTAACAAAACAATAAGAAATAAAAAATTGAACTTCAAGGCCCTGTAACTTTTTACTGGAGGGACTTTGTACTAAGGTATATTAGGTTTAATCGATTTATTATAACCTAAGGAATCTCTGACTAATCGGTGTCCCATTCTTTTTGAGACACCCTGTGTATATAATAGACTTGTCTGTCCGGGACGCTATTTTGTCCGTCCGGGACGCTGTTTCAGCAGCCAAACCGTAAGAGATAGAGAAAAAAGTTATGAAAGTTATATGTTTGGAATGGTCATGTCAGGTCAGGAACCGAATTTCAGTCACGTGACACTTCCGGTTTTCGAGAAATCACGTGATTTCCGTCCGTCCAGGACGCTGGTCCGTCCGGGACGGTCTTTTTTGTTTTATTAAATGAGACATTTGTCTCACTGGTTGCTAGTAATACTTAATTGTTAACACAAGAAAATTTAGCTTTTTAAATATCCATTTAACATTTTCAGATTCAACATCTTATGAATTTTATTTTGACAAGTGCAAATGTCTATCACTATTTTGTACATTGAAAAACGTTTCAGTGTAATATAAGTGATTTTTAATTCCATTAGTGCTGGCTGTTTTGGATTTTTGACATAGTTTAAGTGTGTAATAGTATTTAACATTGCTAGCATGGTAAAAGGGTTTTTACTGGTGGACTGGAGCCAGTAAAACCCGTTACCTTGCGAGTATTGTTGAATATTTTATTTGTTCCTGATTTGTAAAAACTATAAATTTACCATTTATTGACAATATCAAATTAACAAGCAACTAAATTCATCAATATGACACATACTAAGAAATACAACTCTGGCTTTGCACGCTATCATTTATTTTTAGATCAAATTATAATAATATATAAACGGTTCAATAGTTATTTTCCCTATAGGAGACCCGGTTAGGGTGATGAATTTCACATTGTAAATATGCTGTCAGTCATTAACAAAAGTTAGGTTATGCCCATTTTATACAAAATGATAATTTTATGTCAAGATGGTGTGTGTGGTGCTAGCTTGTTTAGGTTAACTGCAGCCTTTGATACGTATAGATTGAATGCCCAATAACAGAAGTCACAATGAAAACACCAGTGCCGCAGCGCATTTTTGGTAAATTTGTTTGGAGCCGCCGATCGCTGATCAAATTGTGTGGCAAAATCTATTGCGCATGCGCAACAGTTCGATGTTTTATCATGCACAAGGGCAACGGTAACTAGCACAGGGATGAAGCTGAGGCCTGAGATTCGGAAACACATAAAAGTGAAGGGGCCACCCCGTCGGGTCGGGGTGAGGAGATTTACAACCTGTAACACGCAACCGCAGACAAGAATATCGATTTTTGACGTCACATTACACAGACCTTGCTACTACACCCTCCAATATGATGAATTTTTAAAAAACGGAATAAGACCCCAGGTGGACGAAACATTGTCAAATCTCACACCTTAACTAAGGTCTGCCTCGAGAATTTTGGGGAAGGCAAAAATCACTCGCACCAACTAAAACTAGAAAACACAATGAAAGGAAGAAACTAAATCACTAGTTGTTCATTGCTACCTACAACGCCAAGACTCTAAAAATGTTTGCAGATTATTAGAACTTGAAGAAGAGGAAAAAATGGGACATAATAGGAATTAGTGTGGTGAGAAGAACAGATAAAAAGTGCATAAAAAGACTAACAAGACACACTCTGTATCACACGAATAGCATAACAGAGAAGTACAACAATATAGCAGAAGTGGGATTCCTGATAAACAAAAATATGGAAAAGTACATAACCGAAATTCTCACAATCTCACCAAGAGTAGCGTACATTACACTGCATATTTCGAAACGATACAAAATAAAAATTATACAAGAAGAAGAAGACATAGGAAAATGTTACGAGGAAGTCTCCGAAGCAATTGATCAAAATAAAAGCCTTCAATATGTTATAATTGGCGACTTCAGCGCCAAAGTGGAAAAAAAGGAGGACGAAAGATGGGCAGCTACAGAATCGCAAACAGAAATGAAAGGGGACAAACGCTCATAAATTATGCGGAAAGCAGAAATATATACATAAAGACCGCATTCTTCAAGAAAAAGGAAAACAGAAAATGGATATGGATAAGCCTTAATGGACTGTACAAAAATGAAATCGACTTTATAATTACCTCTCACCAGTACACAATAACAGAAGTAACAGTAATAAACAACTTTTCAACTAGGAGTGATCATAGACTGGTCAGGGCTAAACTTAAGTTAAATACCAAAAGAGAAAGAAATAAACTCATGAGAAGGAATGAAAAGCCAATAGATAGAGAAACTATAAAAGAACAAACAAGGAGATATACCAAAAGGAGTTCCGGACAGGAATATGGAAAAGAAATATAAAAAACAAGAATCAGTAGACCAAATCAACAAAAAAATAACAGACCCCTTAAGAAATGCAGGAATTCAAACAGCAAAATCTCAGAATAACAAACAGAAGACAAAACTTAGTGAAAACACCAGAAAACATATATAACAAAGAGCTGAACTGGTAAAAAATGGAAAAAGAGAAACGGTAGAATATATTGCTATAAACAAGTTAATAAAAAGGGAGATCAAAGATGACGTCTACATACACACTGAAGATATTATACTGTAAAAGTCTCAACTTGCTAATTATTTACTTATTTTCGTGCAATAAATAATTACCATTGTTAAGGAAATTTTCAAATTAAATTTTACAGCCAGATAGTCAGATGCCAGGGTTCAGTCTGGTTAACTCAAATATACAATCAAGTACACATCAAACAAAGCGGTTTATTTTATATACCTATTTACAGTTTGAAATAATAACTAAAATATTCCATGTATTTTCAAATAAAAGATCTGGATTTTAATGTCTTCTTGGCGCCTACTGGGTTAGGCAAGCCAGGATACTTCTCCGGTCATATTTTCTCGGCAGCAGGACGAGGGGGGCTCGTAGTTGGGAGAGCGTCCTCGACTCGGCTAAACTGGAAACAGAATCTAGGTTAAGTTTGTTTATTTTTATCGTGGGCATGAAATAAAGTTAAATTTGCTCTTATTTCGGGGGTGTTGAGATTGAACTTGATGTAAGGCGTAATCCCATTACGTCGAAGCTATTCTACAGTGCCCGCAAAACCTTATGTGACAAGTGAAAAGACGGTAGAATTAAATATCATGTGTCAGCGAATGATTTTTAAGCCAAATTTGCGTTTAAAGCTGTTACTGAAATTCCAGGGGTGTCTAGGTGATAACTAGGGGTTTTCCAATTACGTTATTCAAGGTGAGTAAAACCTCCTTTAAGTTACATGAGTTACTTTTAGGTTGAAGCTAACCTCACACTTTTTTGGTTTAGATTTCGGGAAGATTATGTACTTGGGGCACTGCGGAAAGCATGAGAAATCTTCAGGACGAGGAGGTGAGTGAAGCTCTTAATCTTTACGGCTACGTTAATTACGTGACTTTCGTGCGGGCACTTAACCTCGCAATTCTTGTTCAAGCTTATGCACGGACCTGGAGGGCCTCGTTTTTCAACATTTCTAAATGAATTACGTGAATGTTGTCGGGAAGCGGTTTCGAGGAGGTCTAAGACTCTTATCAGGCGTATATGTACAACGAACCACGTACGAGTTTTAGACCACACCGGTTTCGAGGAGCAAACGTATATAAATTCCAGACAGGCATATATAAACAATGATCCACGTCTGAATTTTAGACAAGATAACTCCTGAATTGGCTCGGCGGAGATCACAAGCATTTCTCAATGAGCCACTTTGATCTTTAACAGGAGTTCAGGGATTTCTGGGAAAGATTGATTCTAAGACTGAAAGTCAAAAGGTTCTTCGGACTGGACCAGGATTTGGGCCGCAAGGGGCCCAAGGCGGGAAGCTGGTTCGGATCGCCGGATGCAAGTCCTCCCTAACAACGTACGATACCTCTTATTTATACATTACCCATCTCCTTCGTTCGTGCTGGACTTGGGGCGGGAATGCGTCGGAAGACGAACGCTCGTGAGCCCGCGCACCTCGATCGTTTCTTCGCCTAAACTCGAGGCTCGCGCTCTGCGATGTTATTCTTGGATTGTGACGAAGTTTTGGCGGCGGTCAAATTCGAACGTATTCCAATACGTAAAAATACGATTTCGGCCGGCGCTAACGTCACAATACAGAGAACTATAGAGGAAAACAAAAGTTTAGAAGTATTAAAAAGAAAAATAAATAACAACAAAATCCAAATAAACCAAATCCAAACAGAAGATGGAAGAATAACACAAAACAGAAGAGAAATAATCGAAACAACAGAGAGATATTACCAGAACCTGTACAGCCAAAACTAAAACAGAAAAACACAACACAATCAGAAACAGCAACAAAAACAATACTGAAGGTGGGACCAGAAAATATCCCAGATATTGAAATAGACGAAATAAGAAATTCTATAAGAGAACTAAAAAACAATCTTGCACCAGGGAAAGATGGGATAATTCCTGAACTGCTAAAGCTAGAAGACGAAACATTACTTAAGAAACTGAAAATATTATTTAATAAGTGTCTTGAAGGCAAGAGTATTCCGAGAGAATGGAATAATGCAGTGTTCATCTTACTGCATAAGAACGGAGATAAATCAAACTTGGGAAATTTCAGACCAATTAGTTTGTTAAATCAACTCTATAAACTCTTAACAAAAATAATCAAGAACAGGCTGAACAATAAATTCGACCTAAATCACACGACGGAGCAAGCAGGTTTCAGGAACAGTTTTAGCACACTAGACCACATACAGACACTACGAAATATAATAGAAAAAACAATTGAATATAATATAGACCTACACTTAGCGTTCGTAGATTACAACAAGGCCTTCGACTCTTTGGAAACACGGGCAATAATCAACTCGCTTAAAAACTGTCGAATAGACTCCAGATACATTGAATTACCGAATAACATTTACAAAGAGGCAACCAGTACAATAAGACTACACACAGACACAACGAAAATAAAAGTAGGCAGAGGTATAAGAAAATGCCACCTTGGTGATGTAGGATATCTTTAAGGAGCTACGATGGGAAGAGTATGGACTAATCATCAACGGAGAAAGACTGAACAACCTCAAGTATGCAGATGACGTAATACTGATATCAGACAATGCCGATGACCTACAAAGAATGCTAGAAGAACTGACAACAAAATCTGAAGAAGCAGGCTTAACTATCAACATGGAGAAGACAAAAACAATGCATAGACAAAAAACAGATCATGGAAATATTAATATCACACTAAGTGAACAATATCTAGAAGCAGTAGACCAATATACATACCTGGGATAAACCATACGAATCGATAAAAGGATCAGACCGCAGATCTAAATAGACGAATTAAAATGGCATGGGGCGCCTTTGGGAAATTAAATCATATACTGAGAAATAGAAACCGAAGGTTTACAACAGAAATGAAAACCAGAGTCCTAAATCAATGTGTCATTCCTGTATTAACGTACGCAATAGAAACATGGGCACTAACATGTAAAACTTTACATAAGATGCAGGTTACCCAAAGAAATATGGAACGAGCTATATTAAACATAACAAGAGAAGAATAGGAAAAGAATAGAATAAATAAGACAAAAAACAAAGATGGAAGACATATCCATAGCTATCCTAAAAGCAAAACTGAGATGGGCAAGACACATAGCCCTAATGAATGAAGATAGATGAACCCGAAAACAACAGAGTGGAAACCATGGAATCAAAAAAGGAGTCAAGGCCGACCTATGACACGATGTTATGACGACATAAGAAGAATAACAAACAAAAGATGGATGACAACAACACAGAACAGGGGGATGTCGAAAAGTTTGAAGAAGGCGTATATCCGCAATGGGATCAAAAACGCTGAATAAAGAAGACTTGAGGAAACAATTTTGTGAATCCCTGGCCTAGATAAAGAAACTCAAATCGCCATATAAATGTATACGTTATTGAAGTAGCTACCAAGCAGAACAGTATGCGCATGTCCGGAAGTCAACCTTTGTTTGGTTGATGCTGTCGCCAACGTGAAGAAACAGTAGCTCAGTGTTGCCAGACGTACGATAATTATCGTTTTTGTACGATAATTTTACCAGTCGTACGATGTACGATAGCACATGTACGATAATAGCAAAATGTACGATAATTTGGCTATTATTGAAAATTCTCGCAAATTTGGCAGATAATTACTAATATTGACCGTATCTTTAATATGACAGTTACATGCAGATATTTTAACTGAACCGGTATTAACCACAAGGTGCTGGAATTTAATTCGGTGCTGCTTTGTTTATGATAACAAGCTGATCACATACATCACCGACTTTCCACATGCTTACTTTCGACTTGCATCTTTTACAAAAAATGCATCCCGCAGGCATTCTCGATTCGCGGTTTAATTATTAGCACTTATCGTCGATTTACAACGTTCTTCTATCACACAGACCGGATCGGATTTATTTCAGAATGATTTCATTCTTGTAGTTATATTTTGCTATGTACCATCCAAAATATTATAATAGGATAAAATGTACGATAATGTACTATAATTTTTACCACTGTCGTACGATAATAATGTTGATTCGATCTGGCAACACTGCAGTAGCTCCAAATAATCGAAGGGAGTAACACGTCGACCATCTGAAGCGGTTCAAAGGCAGTGTGTGTCTGTGTGTCTGTGTGTGTCTGTGTGTGTGCGTGTGCGTGTGTGTGTGTATGTGTGTGATGGTGTGTGTGTGTGTGTGTGCTCACGTGTGCCATTAACTATAGCATATCGCGCATGCATACCGCTGAATTGTGGCCTATCCTGGAATTGTGGCATATTTTTCGATATGCCACAATTTTTTTCGTGCGGAAACCCAATTGCGATAGCATTCTTTATGGTGTGGGGTTGTTTTTAAAATATAATAGAAAATATGTCACAAGTGGGGTCCAGCTCGAATGTGTAAAATCGTACAGAATGACTATATTTGTGACACGTCAAGAAGTTACTGAAATCAGCGCCACCTAGCGGTGTGTTTTTTTTATAAGTGCACAATTAACTGTGGCATGCTGCGCGAAGCTGCCACAAATCAGTTGCGCGTGTACGTAAAATTTGCTTGCATTGTAATTTCCAAAGAGGATATATCCTGCTCTGGGAGTGTTGGTGTCTAGCGCGTTGTGACAGTGATTTAGCTTGTACAATTAAAAAACAGTTGGGAGGTAAGTAAACAATTTATTGTGAATTAAGAAAAGTGCACTTATCATGCCATTAGCCTAGTGTGGAAAATTCCACCCTAACTAATTTCTTAAATCATTTGTTTTGAAAACGAGCGTATTTTACCCAGGGCTTTCTATCTAAATATGAGCATCATGCAATCACATTGATGCATTTCTAGTAGGTAACTAATTTACGTAGGGATTGTAATTATATTTGTTTTTCTTTCAATTTTGATCAGATCACCCGTATGCCACCTGCACTAGAACGTTAAAAATACTGTCGCGGCTGTCCTGTAAAGAAAATGACATCATTTCAGCTTTAAATCTGCCATCCTATAACGCAACTAAAGTAAGTACTGCCTTCTAGTCAACAGGAGTTGGCTATAAAATGTAAGCATCTGCCAGCTAATTGTAGATTCTTAAGGTATACTTGTAAGCACCATTACCAAATTGTACTTAATTAACTAAAAATCTGATTTACTCAACTTTTAAAAATGGACCACTACGTACGTACGTTTTTGTTTCAAACTTTAAATGGGCACCTATAAAGACGCCAAAAGCCATAAATCACGGATAACTGATAAAAAAGCATGCAATTCCGGTCGTGTCATGTGCCCCGTTGCCCGTCAACCTTCAGAAAACATTGTATTGGATTAAATAACGCAACGCCAAAGGAATGAATGTCCGCGAGAATTGAGGCCTCCGGACTGGAAACTTGGATTCGATCCAAATCGATCCTGACCCGGATTCATTTCTTTGTACCGGTCCAACCTGATCGACACATCACTATTTTTCACCACATTCTAGGATTTGCAGAATGATCTTCAGTTTAAATTTTTCTTATGGTCGTAAAATTCGATTTTTATAATAAATAATATAATTTTATATGTTAATTTCAATGATGTATAACATACTAGATGGTTGTTCCAAAAATGGTCCTCACTGACAAAAACTGATTTTGAATTAGAGAGTATGTTGCAAATGTTTTATGTTCTGTGTAGTAATTTTATGTACTTGCAGGCAATATTATTTAGAATTGTAGTATGATCAAAATTTGTTTTTACCTAGTATGGCTATGGAATAGTTCTTAATTTATGAATGCAACTATAAGTAACTTAAAAATCAAATAATATAAAAATAATTTCGTTTTACTAAAAAACAACTTTTTGATGTGTTGCATTAGGTAGGTGCATTATTTTTTCGACCTACTTAACTGGTTGAAAAGTAAATACAGTAATTCAAACAACATTTCACGAAAACAATAATTTTATGTACGATAGATCCAAGAGAAGTGTTTTTTAAACATAATTTTCAGGCATAAACCAACAAAGTCTTTTTCGTCCTCGAGCCATAAAAATGTTTTCGGCCTGTTGACGTTTTTAAATTTATTTCTGTGGTTATACAGGTTTATTCGATCGATTATTAATAATCGACTTTAATTTGGGGGGGGGGGAGGTGCGTTTTTTGTTTAAATGCAGTCACTGCCAAAACAGAAAGGTTTTTTTAACAATTAATTTCAATTCTACATAAAGTTCCGTATGCACTTCAGGTGTAACCAGCGTCTTTGGCCCTGGTCGTGTTCTATCGTCAGTGATTTACATCTTGTGCTATAATTTTTACGTTGCACGCCAAAAGCAATAATTTCCTTGAATGGATAAAATCCCTTCATTCACGTGTGGCAGGCAAAATTTTTTCCAATTCTTACATTTAGTTAAATAAATAAGTTTTAAAATTAAATAAATAGTTTTAACTAAATATCATGTATCGGTTTTGTACTAGTTACCACGGTAGCACGTATTTATTTTGTTAGTTGCTATGGATTATGGACTATTTTATTCACTAGTGAATAAAGTAGCATTTTATACTCCCTAATCATTAAAATGTTACTTTACCATGGAGATTTTCATAGATAAAATACAGCCTTAGAAGTAGATATTGGAAAAAGTTATGTTATTTACTTGTGCTTAAAATGTCACTTTTGACACTAATAGCTACGTCAAAAGGGGCCAGTATTTAACTCGGGTATAGGTTATTTTGTAGTACTTGAGAAATTGTACCTACACGACATGTGACTTAGTTGATTAGAATCATTTTTCCATGGTCATCTATTAAAATTTTGTAAATAACAGTAGTTTCTGCCAGTAAAACTCAACCACCCTATAAATCGTTAAAATCAGCATGAATTGTTAATAACAAACAAATTATGGCTGAAAACTGAAATTGTTATTTTTTTGTTTTTTTATATAAAAATATAAAGCAGATTGTTCAATAATTTTTAAATTATTGCTCAGTAATAAAATACTCAACTTAACAGACTTCGTATCTCTTAAGGTTTCTGAGACCTCAGCGGAGAGACTCGAATTTAAATAACCTTTTATCATTTTCAAGTATCTTTCATAATGGAAAATACACCGCCGTTCATTTGAAGTGGATCACTTAAAGAAACTAGTTTCGACGACTTTTTCATAACAAACTGTAGTTTGTATTATTACTAGGAAGCGAATTAATTATTGTTTTAAAAGCATCAGGTAGCCACACGTTATTTTAAAAAAATATCACTTTCAATAAGTAGCCGATAAGTTAACAATGCGAAACTTGCAGTGAAGAAACTTGAAGATTTTGGTGTGTTTTGTGTATTGTTTGATAAAAATGCATGAATTATTAATTAATTATTGATTATTACCGCTTTTAACAATACCCTGACGTCAATTAAACTTTACTTACAAGTTATGCATTGTTGGATTATCGCGTACTTATTAAACATGATATGACTTAAAAATTACATGTGGCTACTTAATATTTTTAAAACAATAGTTAACTCAATTATTAGCTACAATACAAACTAAATTTTTCTATAAAAAGGTTAGAAAAATGTCGCCGAAACTAGTTTTTTTAAGCGATCCACTTCAAATGAACGGCGGTGTACTTTAAACACATACCACACGTGATCTTATGCAAGTCAGCTACTTTATTTACTATAAATAATGACTATACGGGGAAATTTGGTGTTGTTGGCACACCTTGTGAGTAAGTAGCTCGCATTTACCTATAAAATTACAAAATTAAGTATTTTTTTAATGGCAATAGATATATTTTGTATCATTTTCGGATTTACTCATTTAAAATTGTTTTTCAGTGCTACTGAAATATATAGTTATATACTATGTGTTTAAAAAGAAATTACATAAGGGTTGGCTATAGAAGATAAAAGTAATGTCAACAGCAAGCTTTAGAATTTATTAACTGTCAACACTGTTGGTACTGTAAGTTTTTATTATACGCTATTATCGTGATTGAAGATTCTAAAGGTTGCTGTCTCTAACGCTTGCTGTTGACATTAGTGTTATTTTCCATGGCCAACCATTATGTAATTTCTTTTTGAACACATAGTATTATTCGATAATTAATCCAAGCGAATAATGCCCTCTCTCACGAGTTAAATAGTATACGTTTCCTAATCGAATTAAATAATTACATTAATAATTGTGAATAGTGCGCCAAGACACATTTTACTAATTTTGTTACTGCCGCTAAGGTTTTACATTTAAATTTATCAGAACCTTCTGTTTATATGTTTCACCTTCATGATTTACTGAAGAAAAATGAAGAACTTGGCCAATAACAATGGAATAATGAAGAACTCAGCATATCAATGGCTGACTACAATTGAATTATGAAATACTATTCCATTGCTTCATTAATTATAAAATTATAAAATAACTTTTTCAATTAAAAACACACTAATAATGTTCATATTATTTAATATGATTAGAAAACTATAAATGAAACCTTAGTTGTCAAAATAATTATTTAGCTTTGGTTAAATATTATTTCGGTTAAATGTGTGTAATTTGTGTTTAGTTACGTACCACTAGTGCTTACAATACGGGGATACCAGGATCCCGAATACCGGACGAATTTTGTCCGGTATTGAAAACCAGTATGATGTAAAAAATACCGGTATTTAGGTATTAACATATTCCTAAAAATTACAAACTTTTGACAGCTGATGCATCTTCAAAATGTATGATGGAGGCTCTTTTCCAACAAAAATATTCAATAGCTGTAGAATGACTATTTTGGATGCTTTAGAATTTGTCATTTTACAACGACGAACAGATTTGTCACAGAAACTTCAGTACCTACAAAGGGGAAAATTACTATTTTATGGACAATTGTAATTAATGTGTTAGTTGGTTTATTAGGTTACGCATAAAAAACATGTGTCTTTTATATTTATAGAATTTATTTGTTATATTTTTCACCTACGTTATTTATTTATTTACTTATAAAGAAAAAATATAAGTTAATGGAATTCGCTGTTTTTTTTTGTATAATATTTTTAATTATGTCATAATAACTAGGTACAGATTTAATAAGTAAATTTTCTAATAGTAATACCGGTATCCCGGTATTAAAAATTTAAAATACCGAATACCGGTATTAAGATTTTGGCCCGGTATTGTAAGCACTACATACCACATGCTTCAAGCAAGATTATTGTAAAACTGAATTTTTTATTTTAGGGTGGAATGCAAATCATAATCGCAAAAGTGGAATTATGTTAGCTGCAACTGAAGTGAATAATATGCAGGTGGTTACCGAGCTTCATTCTGAAGTCAATACACCTATAGTATATGAAGTAGCAAATATCTTGCAGGCAAAGGAAAATATTATTACGAAAGACGTATTACAGGATTGTGAATTCGATGCGGTCTTATATTTTTGCTAGAGGAAATGATTCTAAAGAACATATAAGAGGTCACGATTGTTTGAGAAAATTGTGCTCAGAAGCCGACCTGCAACAACCTGAACTAATAAATGGTACTCAATTAAGAAAGTATATAGCTACCGTGTGCCAAATATTTAATTTAACCGAGAATGAGAGTGACTGGTTAGCTCGTCATTTAGGGCACGACATAAGGGTGCACAGAGATTTTTATAGACTTCATGATTCATCTATTGAAATGACAAAAGTCAGCAGACTATTAATGGCAGTAGAGCAGGGGGAGGCTAGTAAATTTCATGGAAAGAAGTTAAATGAAATAAATATAACTGGTAAGTAATCTAATTGAAGTGCAACTCTAATTTAATGTACAATATTATTTTTATTCAGATTTGCCTGCGCTTGAGAACGAGGAGGATAACGTAGAAGACAGTGACGGTGAAGAAAATAATAAAGAAAACAGTGCAGATGATACACAAGCTGCGGAAGATGTAATATCAACAATATCTTCAAATATCAGAAAAGCTAAACGCAATAGTGCTGTAACTAAAGCTAAACCCAACGAAGTTGTAACGAATAAAACAAAGTCAACTAGAAAGATCACAAAATGTGCACGTCAAGCTGCTACCAAGAGGCCATGGAGTGAAAAAGAATCTGGTGCAGTAATATCATTCTTTAAAACTAATATAAAAGCATCAAAAATTCCAGGAAAAGTGCAATGTGAAGAATGTATGGAATTACATCGTAACGTTTTATCATCTAGATCATGGAAAAACATAAAATATTACGTCAAAAATTATGTAACTAAAACTAAACAGGGGAGAGCATAAATGTATTTATATACCTTTCAATTGTATTTGTCGATGCATTTATCTTTATAAGGAATTATTTTTATTCACAGCTTAGTTATATCTACCAATTTAGTATTTTTACAATGATAAACAATATTTAATCAATAAATTTTTAAAGCGTATATAAATTGTTTACTGAACAAAAAACTTGTAAAATGTATGGAATGTTGCAAAATCACAAAATGAGAAGAAAATTGGTGTATTTGTCACAAAATCTACACCAAATTTTGAAAATAAAAGAAAACGCTAGTCATATTGGATTATAATTTTCGTTTAATATGTATAGTTATAGGTTTTTTATTTATTAATCACATTAAATATGTCTAGTTTCTCGTTTAGGTGGTAAAGAGGTATAAAGAATGAAAAGGGTAGGTACTGGCAATTGAAGCAATATATCCTTGTGATTTAGAATCTTGCTCATAACTCTACGTAACCTTAAAATACATACACACATAACACACATTCGTCCATCAATTTTCCAAAATAATGGCATACTTATACACTCCAACCGTCAACCATTAACTATGACCTATTCCTTTAGCAGGAGTGCATACCTTTCACATGGAGTGTATGTAAATTTTGATAAGTACAGCCACTTACTAGATAAAGTAGCAAGCTAACGCAATGACAAAATGTGATTATGCCACAATTCAGGCCAGGGGTAAATATGCCATAAAGATAGCCGGCGCCTGTATGTGTGTGTGTGTGTGTGTGTGTGTGTATGTGTGTGTGTGTGTGTGTGTGTGTGTGTGTGTGTGAGTGCGTGCGTGCGTGCGTGCGTGCGTGCGTGCGTGCGTGCGTGCGTGCGCAAGGGCAACGGTAACTAGCACAGGGATAAATCTGAGGCATGCGATTCGGAAACACATAAAAATGACGGGGCCACCCTGTCGGGTCGGTGTGAGAAGATTTACAGCCTGTAACACGCAGGCGCGGACAAGAATATCGATTTTTTGACGTCACATTAGACAGACCTTGCTGTTACCCACCCCACACCTGCTCAACATCTTGCTTGTTGAGGTTAAGCGTGGCGATCTGCATAGTTAACAGTTAAGTATTACCAAAGAGCATGTAATTATATGCTCTTTGGTATTACCTATATTCTGTCCATCGAACTCAATAACAAACTCTAAGGGACCTGGCCTTGGCTGACTGGCATTATTTTGAAGCGGAGTGAGATAGAGATAGTTCGGGGAACCTGTCGCATTCCCTCCCATTGTTATTTATGGTGTGCTTGGGTTAATCCATTGGTTTCTTTCGGATTATTCGCTGATCTCGTCAATTTCATATTTTAAAGAAGATTATTTGGACATTAGAATATATATTCGTCAATTTGCTGCATTTGTGCTGTCGGTATTCGGTGTCCTTTACTTCAAACGACGTCGGTGTTTAGTTGTGACAGAGAAAACTTTCGTGTGGTTACAAAGGTCATCGAACGCAATAAAGTTGTAGAATATTTATTTTATTTTTAATTTGTGTATATAAAAACAGTTTATTATGGTTAATTATTGTGTGGCTTATCAATGTAACGTTGAGTGTAATCCTGAAAAGAATATATCTTTTTTTGGGTAAGGAAAAAAAATTTTTGTTGCGTAACCAAACTTTAAAATCAAAAGTATACAAACTGTAAAATGTTTTTTAGTTTTCCTTTCAAGAGACCAGAAATATTGGAGCTTTGGGTTAAAGCTATCCGCCGAGCAAATTGGAAACCGACAAAGTCCAGTAAACTGTGTTCAAATCACTTTTTGCCGTCTGATTTTATACCAAGACAAACGTCTAAAATGAAAATTCTTAAGCCTGATGCAGTTCCCAGTGTATTTAATTTCCCTAAACACTTACAGAAGAAAACTACATCCAGTACAAGAAGAAAGAGAATAATGACGGTATGTATCTTATTTTTTTATAGCAAGCACTGTGTATACTCGTCATGTTTTTAAAGTTATTGAGCCCTCTAACTGGACCAAACCGATGTCTTTTAGATTTCTTTACACACACCTCTATACATATTTCCCTTACACTTACTTAAATTTTAAAAATGAATATTTTACGCATTCTTGTTTTTATTTACTCGTAGGAAGAAACTGAATCTATGCAGGTGGATTCAACCTTGCCATCAACTTCCTTTGCAAAGACCTTTGTTGATAATGCAACTCAAGTAAAGCTTATAAGGCCGAACAATGGTGAAAAACTGAAGAAAAAAATTAAAACTCTTCAACAGAAGGTCAGAAGAAAAGATGTGACAATAAGTAATATGAAGGATGTCATAAAGGAAATTAAGAACAGTGGTTACGGTAATGAAAATTTGGATGTTGTGTTGGGAAATTATTTTGAGGGTTAGTTTAACTTTGGATGTACATTTTTTTTTAAACGTGTTACAGATTTTGCTTTGTTCTAGGTTTGCCACTAGAACTAGTTCTTATCAAAAAACGAGATAATGAGCTTCAAGATAAAATTCAAAGAAGATATTCTGATATAATGAAAAAATTTGCACACATTTTATATTTTTATTCTCCTAAGGCCTATTTCTTCTTAAAACAATACTTTGTTCTGCCTGCTGGTCGAACCATAAGAAAATGGTTAAGAACATTAAATTGTGAGCCTGGAATTTTGAACGAAGTATTGGAGTATTTAAATGTTGAAGCTAAAAAAAATAAATACCTAAGAAATTGTGCTCTAATTATAGATGCTATGTCCATAAGAAAGCAGATTGTTTGGAATCATGCACAGGGAATATTCTCAGGTAATGTGGATTATGGGGGACTGGTTGATGTGGATAATGAAGAAGCTGCATCAGAAGCTCTTTATTTCCAAATAGTTAGCTTTACAAAAAATTTTAAATGCCCAGTTGCCTATTTTTTAAGTAACAAAGCAGATGCCAACATTCAAGCAAATTTAATTATGGCCTGCATAAGAAGTTTATACGAGTGTGGAATTGTAATCAGATCAATAACAGCTGATGGCGCATCAATAAATATGTTAACATTTAAAAAGCTGGGGTGCAAATTTGATTCAAGTATGCAACAAACGAGTTTTCCCCATCCACAAAATTTACAAATAAAAATACATTGTATTCTTGATACATGTCATGCAGTAAAACTTGCTAGAAATGCTTTTGCAGAATGTCAGATCTCTTCTCAATTGGGAAAAATTGATTGGAAATATATAACCGAGTTGAATAAACTTCAAGAGGAGGAGGGTCTAAAATTGGCAAATTCATTGAGCTCTCATCATGTAAATTTTAAAAACAACATAATGAATGTAAGGTTGGCAGTACAGTCCCTTAGCAGTGCTGTGGCTGATGCATTACAATTTCTGCTAGAATGCGATATTCCTGAATTTAGAGGCTGTGCTGCTACCATAGAATTTATTCGAAAAATTGATAGGGTTTTTGATATCCTTAATTCTAGAACCCCTTTTGGTAAAGGTTTTAAATCACCTATCAGGCCAAATAATTTAAATTATATACAGGAAATATTTAGTGATATGACTGCATATCTGAAATCCTTGAAAATTGGTGAATTATCATTGTTAAACCATAACAGAAAAACGTTTGCATTGGGGCTTATAATAACAATGACAAGTACCATTGATTTATCGAAGGTACTTTTTTTGCTAGACGAGGAACCACTACTGTATTTTTTGACATATAAAACCTCACAGGATCATCTTGAATTATTTTTTTCTTGCATTCGTTCCCGTGGGGGATGGAATAATAACCCGAATTCTTTACAATTAAAATGGTCTTTGCGTCAGCTTTTGCTACGCAATTCAATAACCCCCAGCCTTGGTGCAAATTGCACTGAATTAATGCAATATTGCACACCAGCCTTTGCCTTTCGTTCAGAAAAACGTGAACAAAATGAAACGAAATCGAGCAACATTGACGATATTTTAAATATGATGAACAATCTGGAAGGGAGATCTTTGTCCAATTTAAAGGAAAATATTTTGTATTATATATGTGGATATGTAGTTCGAACTTTAACAAATGATAATTTGTGCAACGATTGTCTAAATATTTTGTTGTATAGAGAAGAGAACGTTTTTATGGATCATGAATATAGTAAGCCACAAGGTTTTAAAAAATTTACAAGTAGTGTAACGCGAGGTGGTTTACTTTATGGGTCAAATATTGTTTATGAAATAGTAACGTTTACGGAAAAACAATTTCAATTTTTAATTGAAATAGGAGGTGTTTTAAACGGACAATATAATTTAAAAAAAAAACTGACGAATTCAGTCATAAATAATTTTTTACAGAAAATAGATAAATTCTTGCCTAAACATCCTACAACAGAGGAATTTATGGCTGAAGAATCCCACGAAATACAAATAATTCGAAAAATTGTTGATATTTATTTAAAGTGTAGGATGAACCACAATTCTCGATTAATAAATTTAAAACTTCATGGAAAAGATGCCAGTATTAGGAATAAGTTAACAAAACTTATTTTGTTTAAAAATTGCTAATCTTATTATTGCTTTAACTAGGTATTTTTGACTTTGCGACTATTATGTATTACATATATTTATATATTTTTTCTAATAATACATTAATACATACATTTTTATTAGAATCGTTTTTTTAACCATGTACCTAACCTACCTACATATTTTAATAGAATAGTGAGAAAATAAAATATTTTGAAGCTGAAAGGCCGAGGTAAGTATACTTAATTTAACTGCAAAATCTTCCAAGGATATTTCAAATAAGGTTTTTCTAAATCTAGCTTTTTTTTTAATTTAGAAAAAAATTACATTTCACCTTAAAAGCTTAATTTTATTTTAAAACTTTATTTGTAATGTAAATTAAAACTACATGTATTAGATTGATATATCTTACAAGTATCTATCTTTAAAATTCGACACTATTATTATTATCGATTTTTCTTTTATGACATTAAAAATATGATTCATGAACAATATTTTAAACTATTAAGTTAACCAATTTTTTTTAAACCACAAAATATACAGCAAACAGAAAATCGCTAAAATAGTCTCATTTTGCCATAAGAATAATAAGGAAGAGAGAGACAACCACCCCGAACTCATTCCCTCTTTGTCGGCTTCAATCGATCGCCGCATCGGTTCCGTTCCAGTTTGTTATTGAGTTCGATGATTCTGTCTAATTATTTTTAAATTCTGTCTATCGCTTTGATACTGCTCCTGAATGTATATTCTTAGTTTGTTTGCAGCGACATAGCCAAATAAATATTCATAATTATTTTGTAATATTGCATCTAACCCATCTAACTAAAATACATAATTGCAGTGGCGTAGCCAGAGTTGGCCCTTGGGGGGGGATATACAATAATAAAATTATATAGTAACTATTTACTTAGGTTTTCTATAGATTGCATGGAAAAAAGTGCAAATATTAAAGAATATTTTTAGAATGGTAGTCGTTATTCAACAAAAACCATTACAAAACAAAATCTAAGTGCCGTGGTTTTTTGGTCAGTTCGTCAAATATTTCATCTACTTCAACTAGTATTTCCCGGTGTATCGCCAACATTGCTAAACCGTTAAGATTTTTCGACGCATACTATACGCACAAGTGTTTCCGTCCCACTTCTTTGAAAACATCTGACGTGCCAGTACGCAAAGTGACAATTGGTATAAAATCGCGGTTTTTCCATCGATCGACATGCAACCGTGGATGGTTTATGTTATATTTATACTAGTATTTATTTTTGTAGACGGTACAGGTCAATGTGGTTTCTTATATTGCAAGATTTTAAATGGAAATAATATGGTCAAATTTGAAAAAAATTGGATGTCAACAAGCAATAGTAAATAATGTAAATTGCTTGATCCTAAAACATTCTAAGATTTCTAATTTTGTCAGCTTCTGAATTTTTATAGTTGCAGCCATTTTTTTAAGTTTTTGACTCTTGGGGGGGGATATATCCCCCATATCCCCCCCCGTGGCTACGCCACTGCATAATTGTTTGAGTTATGGATCTCGTTGGCATGGCGATAACGGTCAGCATAAAAAATAAATATTCCTGCAAATATCCTGACTGCAGGTCACTTTGTCTAAGTATTTTCGTAAATTTCTGTACTGCATTCTTTAGCTTCCTTAGCATTAGAAGAAATAATCGTTACTCCTTCAAATGCGGTAGAAACTGATACAGTTTTATGTTCATATTATGATAAGCCTTTGACTTCTTCAAGTGTTTGTACATGTTTTGACGCACCAGCTAATTTGTTTCGTTCACAAAATAAGGAAATAACAAGCAACAGTAGTAGTTTTATAAATTTTCAACGTTATATTATTTATTAAAACTATTCAGGATTATTTATATGCTTTACTTTCTGTTACCGAGTTTCCACCTATTTTGAAGAATACTTTCAAGCAGTTCTACAAATCATCGATAGGTTTATTAAGTAATTGCACCACTTTCTTAATCTCCAAATTTGTCAAGGAGAAGAATAAGCCAAATACCTTCATTATCCAGGAAGATTGGAAGAAAATGAAGCAGCGAACTAAGCTGTTATTTATTTATTATGTTGATGAAACGTATGTTTTATTTATTCAATTTCTTTTCTAGAATTTCATATTTGTTGTATTGTATATTATTTATGCTGAATAAAGTTTTTTTTACTACTGCTTTCCTTCAATAATTGTTTTATTTACATTAAAAGTTGTAATTTGTATTTAAGAAATAATTTGTATATTTGAATTGCTAATGCCTAATTCATCATTATCAATTGAAATTTGTGAATAATTTTTTAAATCAAATTTTATTCACAAAATATTTTTTAAATTAATGGGATTTGAGGGTTGCCTATACGCGCTATTTAAATTTGGGATCGCCCTATTTAAAACTGCCGTTCTTTGTGTAATTGGCCATCCCGTTTCCAGGGCGCAGCTCTGTGAAAAAATGGTGGCGTGTTGCCAACTTTTAGCATGGGGATTCGCTTGTATTAGTTATTGTTTTGCGGTTATTGTTCTGTGTTCTGTGGGTGTGGTGTCAGTGTTGCTTGTTTTCAGTTATAACCCGTTAAAGTTGTTGAAATTAGGAATTTACGAAAATGAAAGCGTGGTATATTTACCATTTGCTAGTGGTGAGATGATCTATCGTTATAGGAGTTTGTTTAAATACTTTCAGACTCTCCTTGCAGTATATCTATAATATAATCTAAAATAGATACAATTTCGTATTTACAGGCGGCGTATCTGGTATGTATCATAATATAGTCTGGCTGCCGGCATATGCAACCTAGGGAAATGCCAGTAATAAATTCTGATGCCTTGACATGATTTGTGCTGCGCAGCGATGTTTCATCAGATCAGTCCCTGTGCGTTAATAAAATGCCTTCATTTGCAGCGTTGTACTCAAGTTATTTAAATATTATAATTCATGGTTTGTTTCAACTTGTAACAAACTGAACAAAGTTCTCTGTGTTGCGTATTCCGCCAGACACACTATGTGACAGTACAATATTCGTAAATGTCTAATAATATTTCAGTAAGTAAATGAAAAGCAAGCATTCGTAATATGAATTTCTTCTTCCAGAACCTTGACAGAACTTCAAGTGTAACATCTGATGGAATAGCGACAAGATGTCTTTTCTGATTCTGTGGATTTACATCACAGGCTTCAGGTATAAATTTAAACAAATGTCACTGTAACATGGGAAACGATTGTTAACAGTCACAAATAAAACACTTCAGGCACTAAAAGTATCTAAGCTTTTATACAATTGATAAATTATTGCTAAATTTGTTTACTTATTGATGTGATACTACACATTCTTCTGTTTTGTAAAAATGTTTATTTGTTCCTCACTTGTAAACATCAATTTATCAAGTCACTGTATTCATCTTGAAAATGTTTCATAACTGGCTAGCCAGTAAATTTTTTACTGGCTAGCCAGTTATATTTTACAAGCGTGCTCATGGATAAATGATAGCGTGCAAAGCCAGAGTTGTCTTCCTTAGTATGTGTCATATTGATTAATTTAGTTGCTTGTTGCTTGTCAGTTTGACATTTTGAATAAATGGTGAATTTCTAGTTATTTACAAGTGAGGAACAAATAAAACGTTCAACAATACACGCCAGGTAACCATTTTTACTGGCTCAAGGATATGACAGGCTCGCCTAGCGGCTCGCCAGTCATCCCAATCCTATCGCCAGTAAAATCTGTTTTACCTGGCTTGTAATGTTAAATACTATTTTCCTGGAAGCTAACTAAACTCTTTACATCTCATAGCCGGTGGAGTGGAGTCGAGTCCCAAACTTTCTAATCACCCTTAATCACAGTCAAATAGAGTCCCGTTGATGGTTGAATAGTCCCAAAAGTATCTTAGCAGATTATGTTAGATTAAGTAATAGATAAACACTTGAGTAGTTGAAAATTTATTTTACAGTAATATTTGAAATATACAATCAATTAGTAAATTATTGTAAAAAAACGCATGAAATGCAAAAACATTTACAACCATTTGCTTTACAGCGTTAGGTACTTTTAAAACATTACATTTTAAAATGATTTCCAACTATTGTAACAAAATCAAAATTAGTTATATCGCCATTTTTTAGTCGAGATGTTTGGCAATCCAAAACTTTTTATTGTCTAAAGTTTGTGAAGCATTTTTTTTTTTCATTTTGCTGCACACTTCTTATTTTTACTTTCTTTTACAATAAAGGAACTATTGGATTCACCCCAAAAATTCGAAATTGAGTTTTCAACAGATCTTCACGTTTTAGAGTCCCCTAATCCCAAAAACATATTTTTTTCATTGGTCTGTCTGTGTGTGTGTGTGTCTGTGAACAGAATATCTCAAAAACGAAAGGAGGTATGGGGTTGAAACTTCATATACAAGTTTTGTGTACTATATAGATGCGACAGCAAGCTTTTGAAGAAAATCGCATAACCGGAAGTAGGTGTTTACTCTTGTGATTTTTCAGTTTTTCTCGATTTTTTCAAAAACGGCTCTAACGATTTTTTTCAAACTTCTCATTTTTATTACATTTTTAATGTGTATTGATGTGAGATAGGTGATTTTCCAGTTGAATACTTCTAAAATGGGTTTCTTTTGTTTTTTTTTCGATTTTTTTATTAACTTCTATTTTAAATAAAACACCCGGTATATTATTACATTTTTGAATTCAGCTTGAAATTCTAGAGAAAATTTGTCTCTTCACCTAACGCTCTATTTTGCACCGTTTTTGTAGAATTTGTAATTTTTTAAAATTTTTGACAAAATGCTTAAAAATTCAAAATCAAATTTTTTGCTAATTATAAGATCACTGTAAAAGGAAGTTGTGTGCGTGTATCACACCAGATTTTTATGTATCACTTTGAAAATCCAAGAAAACTGTGATAAACTTAAAAATGTGAGGATGCGAATGGTAAAAAGCTGAATTAAAACGCGAATGAAAACTCTCGCAAGCATTTGTGGTCCTTTTTAAGCTGCTTGAATTTTCAGCCCATATATATGGTGGAAATGTAGAAGATTCGGATATGTAATTGTCCACCAAACAGTCGGTAAATTCTGTTAATTTAGAATTCGCAGGTTGAATTGCACTGAAGTCAATGGCAAAACAATCCCCAACATCTTTAGGATCAAAAAATGGCAAACCGAAGCAGTACCTTAAGAATTTTCCCATCTCCGATCCCTTGTCTTTATAGAAGGTTGCCAGACCCGAGTTTTTGTATTTTCCTCCACCTAGAATTGTTAGGTTATTGTTATTTAAAATGCATATTAATTAAAAATAAAACGTACCATGATCGACCCAGATGAAACCTACATCCAATTAGGGTGATGTTGGTCCAAGTCTCTGTCACACTTTGATGTATAGCTTGTTCAAAATCGACCACGACTGTGCTTGGTGCTAATTGTTGCCCACACTTTTGGGCTACTTGGATAGCATAATTTAATGCCAATTTGTACGTGGCCTTCCGTTTGTCAGGAAGCAAAAAGAAAATTAATGGTATATAATGGTCTCCTTTTAGCCCATGAATTGTAAACATTTGCAGGAAAAACTTAGAACAGCAGTCAAATGTTCCATCCACATATATAGTTTCCAAATTGCACAAAAACTCCAAACTTGTTTGACACGAAAACATCACCACGTTATTTTCCGCGTCGTTAATTAGTAAAAATGTTTCCTCCCGATTTGTTTTAACTAGATATGAGTTTAGGGCTTGGTGAACTTCTTCAACGTTTGTTGGGAGTCTTGGTAAAAGGCTTCTTCTTGCGTGGTATATATTTCTTCTTATGCATTGGATGTCGCTATTCCACAGCTATCTCAATTTTGTGTTTTCAGTTTTTCATAAATCAGTTTTTTTCATAAATGCCAATAGTGTCGCTAACTAATCAAATGAACATCGCTCAACCGCAGAATTTCAAGGAGAACCAGATTCCATAGAAAAAAGCGGTGGCTGCCATTTAAAAAAAATGGCGATGACGTCATTACGGAAAGAGGTGGGGGTACAAAAAATTGACAACTATCAGAAAAGATGCGCGTTCAAAAAATAAGGTCGACGTGTCCGAGGATTTTGGCCGCAGATGATCGGGGATTTTTTTATTTGGATCTTTCCACAGCCAACGTTTGCACTGTATACTTACATAAGTAAAGATTATTTACTTATGTAATAACACTTGCTCCGAGTGAGATTTATTACAATTTTGACAATCCATTGTATTTAAAATTATAACCTATCAATTTTTAATACCTAAAATTACCAAGCAAGTGATTTTAGACAGTCTTTCAAACGTTTTATAGCACAACAGATTTTAGCTTGCTTGTAAGTAAATGATGCGCAGAGGCCGAAGTGGTGGGGAAGCGACAGAGCTTATTTATAGTACTGCCAATCAGCAGATAAGTACCCAAAACACAGGTATTGAATATTACTGGTAATTTCTGATATTATAAAGCTAGAACTACACTTTCTATATTTTTTCATGAATTCAAATGTGTTTTTTGAATTTTGGTTTTCCTTACACCTAACAGTAGAAAGACTTGGGATTAAATAATAACTTCAGTAATTCTAATCAACTTGTTATGCGTCACTCCCAACTGCGAATGCACATTTTCCAGAATCGGATGTTAGACACAATGTTTAGGCGACTGTGGATGCCTATAAAATTCTGCCAATCAGATTTTTGTCTCCGTGGAAAGTCGTGACTTGAATTTCGAACTGTAACCGTAATAAACCACATACAGTGTCGCTAAGCACACAAAAAACCCTGAGTAGGGGAGGCTGGTACTAGCTCTATTTCACAAGTACATTCCGTAGAATAATGTAAACATTCGTAATCGTTGGAAATTTTTACTCTTATTTTAAAAATCATTGTACTTCTTTTACATACATGTAACGGTGTTTGAGATTAATTTTAATGGTAGTAGTCGAAAAACTTCTATGTTTGCTTTAGGGAATATAGCAGCTATAAGTGACATATTGAACTTCCTGGTTTAAAAAAAATATATTTTAAGTATTAAAGTCTTCAGTTGTATAAAATGTATTAAAATATTCTGACTAGCATTTTTGTAATAGGGAGTACAAGTTAAAATTATAAATAAATGAAAAATTTATTTTCTCTGTTTACCTTGTTAGAAAACAACATTCATAAATATTTTCTTTATTAGTCAACTTTTTGGAATTGGAAATAAAGATAAAATTGTAAGTTATGATATAAGTAGAAATGTAGTTATTTATTACCAGACGATTTGTGTATTTATCTTTAAAGTTTAATTTTTGATGTAGAAATAAAGTTATCCTTATCATTACCAAATAAATCGTGCATTAACCATTAGGTATTAACTCTGTAAATGTAGTAATGAGTTACTAGGTTATTACTTGGTTTATTTTTGACTGCAAACATTCAAGATGGACGGCAAGTTTTCGTTCCACTTTAATTATTCGGTAGAATTGTAACGAGACAGACTTGTGGTGTCGTAAATGCGCACGTTGGTGTCTTCTGATGGCCTCTAGTGATCTATAACTCCCTACGTTGTGTAGCTCACTTTGTTTTAATTTAACAGATTTTTATGAATGCTTTAAACAAGTTCTCGTAACTTGTGTACCCTTAGGGTTCTTAGAACCCTTGTAACTGCAAGTTCTTCATTTAAGTAGGCTCATACACACACTTTGATGAAATAAAACGCAAAAAACGCTTTATACATTTATTAAAGCAATAAACCCTATACTCTCGTATATAAAACTAAATTTAACAACCAAATTGTTTCCTTTACCTTTCTGTAGTGGGCACAATCTAATGGGAAATGCAATGCTCTTCAATTTTTGGTGTAATAATAGCAATACGATGACTTAGTCAGTGCAAGGGAGGACTTGAGAGTTTGTAAAGGAAATTGCGCCGCCGCTCTCCACCTGCTGTAGCGACAACCGCGTAATTAGGGAAGAGGAAAACCACCGTCGTCTGCCCTTAATCTGGCCGATTAAATGTAGCGACAACTGCGGAATTAGGGATAAGAAAAACCACCGTCGTCTGCCCTTAACCTGCAGTAGCGATGATCTCACCCGTCGATTAAATGTAGCGACAACCGCGGAATTAGGGATAAGGTAAGGTGCCCAAAAACTGTTGTCCTGACTCTGTCGAGTTTTCCTTTAAATAGCAGCCCGTAGTGGATATCCCCTCTTGGGAATACCAAAGGTGTGTCCACCCTATAACCAATCACAGCGTTTCCGCTGGGTAATTATCCAATCATAATGTTTCCATTATGACGCAGTATTTCTACCGCATTTTAAATCGTATTATAATATTTTCGGTGCCCTCGATGTGGGTGACTAACACCCAGAGTCGTAAATCGCCACTTTAATCCCTTTTTGGCTTTCGCCTCGTGACGAATTTCCCAATTAGACTATGCCCAAATATCTCCAGTTTCCTGTAAGAAAAGTGTGAATTATGTGGCCACATAATTCACTGTTAAGCTGAAAGCAAAAAACTATGGTCCAGGGCCCTGTGTGTGTAACTTAATACGCCCGCAGTCGCAGCTGTGGGTCAAACCTTAAATCTATCTATTAATATGCCTGCACGTGCAACAATTCCTTACATTGGGAAAACACATTCTGCATCTCATAATTACCAAATTCAAACGAAAAACTTAAGCATCTAATAGTAATTGTTCATGTTTGTGTCCATTAGCATAACCTATAAGTCGCGTCCTCTCACAGAATAAACTCCAGTTCAACAGCATTTGTAATCAGTTTTTTGTAAATTATTGGAATGGAAGGATGCTATTTGAAATGTTTATTGTTTTTTATCACAGCACCTACTGCCATTGACCGCTCAGTGTTAATTGCGCTTCAATAATTTACAATTTTAGACTTGTGTCAAGATGGACGGCAAATAACACAAGTGTCAAAGACTCTTGAACTTTAAAAACAAAATTTGATAAAATTAAACTTCCCAAAAATCATATTCTCTTCTCACTAGAGGCCATTCCTTTATATACCCAATAAATTTAGCAATAGAAAAAAATTTATTATACTGGGACAACATTAATAAATTAACTAACATACCGAGGTATGAATTTAAAAATGCAGTAATGTACTATTCTAAATTTCAAATAAGCATACAGTACTGGTACTAAGTAGTAATTAAAAGTGTGGCTGTTATTGATCCAAACAAAGTAATCATTACAACCATCTAAAAATTAAATATATAATTTTAAATTGTCAAGTTGTCATTCGGTATAAATCCTAAAATATAAAACAAAAACTGATAGTGGAGAGGATAGCTGGCTTACGCTTTTTTTTGCATTATATAGAACAAAATTATTATAAAATGGGAGAAGTCAAGCAAAGATATTTTTCTAACGCAAAACTGAGTTTGAGTTTAGAGCGCCACCTACTGCATTCTTATTTGAAATTTAGTATGGTGACAATATTTTTACATTTTGGTATTGTTTAAACAGTCCCCATGCTCCTAAATTACAGGTAACGGTAATTATGTAACTATGTTATGCTATTTACAAAGCAAAAACGATGTGGTTACAATATAAATAATAAAACTTACAAACAGGGAATATATAACAACCAAAATTGAATTAATATTTTGTAAATTGTTTGCAATTATAGCTTGCAATATATCTGCCATGGAAGTTCGTAACTTTTTAATGTAGTCACTAGATAAGTTGTATTTTTACTTATATTAAACTGAGCGGCAATTGCTCTTATTTGCATGCCCCTAATTAGCTTATCTACAATTCATCCTTTTTTTAAATCATTCTAATAATGGGAATGTTTACAAATAACCGATTTTTGACGTTAGGTGACAGCGAAAAATGTGATAGGTAGTTAATTTAAATGCACAGGTTACTAAGGTAATATTCTAGAAGGTGAGTTTACATTGGGAAGAAATAGGTGTATCCGATTTTTTTGGCGACAACTGTACATCTTAGGTTCAAACTATTTTCAATACAAAAACCAAATTTATAAACAAACATCTGGTGTGATACACGCACACAACTTCCTTTTACAGTGATCTTATAATTAGCCAAAAATTTGATTTTAAATTTTTAAGCATTTGTCAAAAATTTATTTGTAAAAGGAAGTAAAAATTTGGAGTTGCAATGGATGAACCACTATCTAGCACATTATCTGATTTAGTTATGCAGGGAATAGAGGAAAAAATACTATGTAAGCTCAAACACATCATTTTATCAGAGATAGGGGTGTAAAAAAATTTGGAATAACTTTTGACAACGTCTTACGAGAATTTAAAGACAGTATCCCATCGAATTTGACATATCTCATTTCTAATATGATCCTTTAAAGCTTCAATATTAACCGGTCTATTGTTGTAAACCTTATTCTTTAAGTCACCCCACATCTGTCATTTTGACAGATAAATCCGTCAAACCCTATATCGTTGAATTTGTCTTTTGAAAGACTATTTGATTCCTCGGTAATATACAGGGTGTGCAATTTGTAATATCCTGGATTTCTTAATTAATTATTTAATTTTGAGCTATGAATGATTACCACCGTTAATTAAATTTTCTGAGAGAATTTTACAACCAGGTAGTCAGATGCCAGGGTTCTGTCTGATTAACTCAAATATACAATCAAGTACACATCAAATAGAGCATTTTATTTTATATACCTATTTACATTGTGACATAATAACTAAAATATTCCATATATTTTCAAATAAACGATCTGGGTTTTAACATTTCTTCTGGGCAGGCTGACGCCTGCTGGGTTAGGCAGCCCACGATACTTCTCCGGTCGGATTACCTCGTCCTTAGAACGTAGAGGCTCGTGGTTGACGAGAGCGTCCTCTACCCGGCTAGACTGGAAACAGAAACTAAGTTAAGTTTGTTTACATTTATCAGATCTAGTAAATGGGGTTATAATTTCTTTTAATTCGGGGGTGTTGTGTCTGTGAATTGACGTGGGGCGAAGGCCTGGCTTGCCCCAACCTACTCCGTAGTGCTGAATAACTTCTTTTGGCAAGTGAAATGACAGTGTATCAAATTCGTTTAGAAACGGCCATAACCTTCAAAGTTACTAATTAAACCACGGAGATTTTAATTGTTAAATTACAGCACTACGGATCGGCTCAGGACGTTTATGGAACAGGACCCTCTAGGTGAGTGAAACTCTGAATTTTTATATCAACATTATTCTTCGTTTTCGCCGGGATCTTGACCTCGACTTCTAGGTAATTTTACGCGATTAATTTCGGGATTTGAAGCTTTTACTTGGATGTAAACGCGCTCACAGGGGTTGCATGAAATTAATTACCAACGTTCTGAAAGGCGAGTGAAACTCTCAGAGGTTTTGCGAGTAAGTTTCGTGTTTTGGCTCAATAAGGATTTTGGAGTTTTTTGCCAGAATAAAGAATGGTGAGCTTCTCCAGGGGGGGCTTTAAAATTGGGTAAAGACAGGTCTGTATCCTAGGAATCGTCTCTACAGGTTGAGTGAAGCTCTGAATCTTTACGGGTACGTTAATTACGGGGGTTTCGTTGCGGGCACCTAACCTCACAAATGGTGCAAGTTTATGCAGAGACCTGGGGGGCCTCGCTTTTAAAATGCTTTTTAAATGAATTAAGTGAATGTTGTCGGGAAGCGTTTTCGAGGAGGTCTAAAGCCCTTAACAGGCGTATATATACAACGAACCACGTACGAGTTTTAGACCACGTCGAATTCGCAGAGAAAAAGTATCTAAACCCCAGATAGGCATATAAACAATGATCCACGTCTGAGTTTTAGACAAGATAACTCTGGAATTTGCTCGGCGGAGACCACAGGCATTTTTCAATGGGCCACTTTGATCTCTGACAGGAATCCGGGAATGTCTGGGAAGGATTAGTTCCAAGACTGAAAGTCAAAAGGTAAAAGGTTCTTCGGACGGGACCAGGATTTGGGCCCCTGGAGGCCCAAGGCGGGAGTACCGGTTCGGGGCGCTGGATGCAAGTCCTTCTAACAACGTACGATACCTCTTATTTATACATTACCATCCGCCGTAATTTGTGCAGGATTTTAGGCAGGGATGCGCTGAACGACGACGGCTCGTGACCTCTGCGCACCTCGCTTGTTTGTTCATGCCTCGGCGATGCTTTCGACAATTTGTGACGAAGTTTTGGCGGCGGTCAAATTCGAACGTATTCCAATACGTAAAAATACGATTTCGGCCGGCGCTAACGTCACAAATTTAAAATACAAAAGTTGGTATTTTTTCTGACTAACCCTGTACAGTTACAGGAACGGTTTTGTCCTTCCTAGATGCGCCGTTTTTACCTATATAAGTCTGGCAATTTTGAAAAATTCATCTCCGGTAGTTTTTGAAATATTTGCTATATTCCAGACTTTTTTTACACCCTGTATAGATGACACCATTGTTGCAGATTCACAAAATATTGACAATATCTTTAACGCGTTTAATAACGTACACTCTAGATTGAAATTCACAGTTGAAAAAGAAAATAACATTTCAATAAATTTTTTAGGCTTAACACAAATTAAAAACCAATATCAAATAATAGAAACTAGCTGGTTTAGAAAAGATGTAAAAACCAACAGATACTTAAATTTTAACTCAATGACTACAATTAAATATGAAAAAAAGTTAATAAATAATTTAGTTTTATCATTCGAAAAATTCATAAACAAAATTTAAAAAGTATTAGAACCATGTAAATAATAAATAATTATCCTTCACAATTTATCAATATCACAATAACTAGTAGATTTTAAAAAATGTGGTGTGAGACGCACACAACTTTCTTTTACAATGATCTTATAATTAGTCAAAAATTTTCAAAAATTACACTTTCCACAGAAACCGTACAAAACAGAGAATTAGTTGATAAGACAAATTTTCTCTAAAATTTTAAGTCGAATTCAAAAATGTAATAATATACCAGGTGTTCTATTTAAAATAACAAAGTTGAAAGCGACTTTCGGTATAACCGAAAGTGATATCACAATAAAAATATTGTAGTTGTAGTCGCTTTTACACATAAAATCGATGGCCAAAGTTTCAGATTTTCAATTTTATTAGTTCTCTATAATGCCCTATAAAATAGGAGTTAATTAAAAAAAAAGAAAAAAGGAAACCTATTTTAGAGGTATTCAACTGGAAAATCATCTATCTCACATCAATACACATTAAAAATGTGATAAAAATGTAAAGTTTGAAAAAAATCTTTAGAGCTGTTTTTGAGAAAATCAAAAGAAACTGAAAATCACAAGAGTAAACACCACATTTCTGGTTATGCCATTTTCTTCAAAAGCTTGCTGTCACATCTAGATAGTACACAAAACTTACATAGTTTCATCGCCATACATCTTTTCGTTTTTGAAATATTGTGTTCACAGACATACAGACCAATGAACAAAAACATGTTTTTTGGGTTCAGGGGGCTCTAAAACGTGAAGGTCTGTTGAAAACTCAATTTCGAATTTTTGGGGTGAATCCAATACTTCCTTTATTTTAAAAGGAAGTAAAAATAAAAATGAAAGCCAAAAATAATAGCACAATAAACTTACAATGTAATTGTGTTGGTAAAGAATTTAGTAATAACTATATCAAACCAATTATCAAATATTCTCTACATCCCCAAATTATCTGATTTAATAAAAAACAAACTCAACAAATATAACTTTCAAACAGCTTTTAAAAATCATAACACAATAAATCTAATTTTGTTAATAAAACCGAAATAATGACACAAATATTATCTATCAAATTGACTGCAATAATTGTGATGCAAATTATATAGATCAAACTAAACAAAAATTAAAAAATAGGATATATCAACTGTTCTTCTTCATGTGCTGTGCTCAGCGCTCTGGATGTTGGCGACCACTATAGATAGAGCCTCTCGATTCTTAGCCAACCTGAAAAGTTCACCAGCATTGTGGATGTCAGTCCACTCTCGAATATTTCTGAGCCACAACATCCGTCTCCTAACAGGTTTTTCTTCAATTTAGCTCTTCATAATCAATTGAAGTAAACGATACTTTTCTCCCCGGAGGATATTGCCATATATGCAATTTTTCTGCATTTGATGGCAACGAGTAGCTGTCTCTCAGTGTTTGCTCGCAATAAAACTTGTACATCTGTAACCCAGTCTGTCGACGATCTTCTGAGCATTCAGTGGTGGATCCACATCGTAATTGCTTCTAATCTATGTAGGGAGTTTACCTTCATTGTCCACGTTTCCATTCTGTAAAGTAGGACTGGCCATATATAACACTTGACCATATGCTGTCGCAGTTTTAGATTAAGGTTATCATTACAATTCAGAGGTCTCATTTTTTTTAAACACCTCTGGCTGCTTTGGTATGACATTTTACTTCCTTTTCAGGACTTAGGTCTTTTGTAATTAACTTCCCTAGGTATCTGAACTGGTTGATACGTTCAATATTGTGTCCACGGAGATGTAGTACCACGTAGGCTGTTGACTAAAGACCATAAATTTATGTTAATATTTAGTCCAAGTTCCACACTGGTAGTGTTAACTTCATTCAAAAGACGTTGAAGTCCATCCAATGTGTTGCAAAAAACAAGAGTGTGATCAGCATATGTATTTGTTATGAGTTCACTGAATGAAGCTGAGTTCAAGATTGCCTTTATTTTTCAAATACAGTTACAACTAAATACATCACAGTATATACATATAACACTAATGGTGTTCATGAGGACACTGTTGATTTTAGTGCCCAGCTCAGTATTTTCTAAAGCCTTTTTGAAAAGGCGAAACAAAAAATCTGCAATTTTTAGTCAGGGCGGCTTTAAATATAGTTTGTTTTACAATGGTGACATTTATCTCAAATCAGACCAAAAAATCTCACACCATAACAAGCAAGACCAAAATCTTATTTTATACATTAGGGACTCTAAGAGAATTGTTGAATTGGCGTAGATCAACAACGTCTTGGTATGAATAATATGCTATTTAGAGCATTCATTCCATTAAAGGTTAAGTATATGTGTACGTCTCGCCTGTCTGAATATAACAGGTGCTATAGCACCTCTGCAACTGCAGCTATGGAAGCCATGCCAGCGTACATAAATCAAACAAGTAGAGACACTCATCGTCGGTTCCTTTGATGTCAAAATTCCGATTTGGATGATCTCGAATGGGTCCTGGGGGGGTACTTTCCGATAGTACTAACAGATGGCGCCTCTGCTTGATCACATCATGATTGGTAGCAGAGCCAGTAACTGGCTCTGATTGGTAGAACTTTGTGCTGCCGTCTGATAGTCAAGCTTATAAATACCCGCCGAGTTACTGTCCCAGGCACTCTAGACAGGTTTCAACATTTGGTGTGAGTGTCTCTACTTGTTTGATGTATGTACGCTGGCCATGCCATGTCGTTTAATATCAGACATACGTGTTCAACGCTATGTTTTGTTATTTATGACGTCACGAAAAAAGGGAAATGTGTAGTCTTTATTCTGTTCTCTGGCATTTGCTGAATGTGTCCTGTCCACTGCAGTCTCTGAAGTTTAATATACAAGGTGTAGAAATGTTTTACGCACCATAGGGTTTTCAATGGTAATTTTTTCATATGGCAATATTTGCTTCCCTAATTATTATTTTAGAGCAAACTTGTAAATAGGTTTTTTTGTAGAGCAAACAATTCTGCATCCATTTATGCCATCATTTTTGTCATGTTACGTCAGATAACCTAATAATGAAAGAAAGTAGAATTATCATTTTTTCAAAAATCAGTTCAAATTGTGAAGTGGTGGTATGCTGGAAGCAGATCAGGTGCAATAAGTGCCATGGTTGCCGCTACATTTGACAGATGCAAACAAATAAACAGCAAACTAATTTGTTGATGCTTTGAGATGGTTCAATAATTTCAAGGCACCACTGATTTGTCAAAAACGGTAATTTTATTTCTTTAAATTTTCGGTTTTCCGACATGTAAAATGACAAATGCTGGCATAAATGGATGCAGAAGTTTTTTCTCTACAAAAAACTTCTTGCTCTAAAATAATTAGGGAAGCAAATATTTTCATATCAAAAAATTACCATTGAAATCCCTATGGTGCTTAAGCATTTCTACACCCTGTATGTTGATGCCTTTGGTTCCTTTGGTATCTCATAGAGTTAATGGCCATATATCATTCTCTAGTTTTTTTCATAATTGTTCCATAAATTCAACGCAGGATCTTTCATTTAAATGTATCGAGCATTCTTTCTCTTCCTGGCAGGAGCATCCAGGTTTCTCCTGTGTATGTAATAACCGACCTTAGGATCATCTTGTAAAGTTTTAGCTCCTCTCATTGCCACCATCAATCTTCCTAAAATTGTAACGTCCTGTTTTATTTTGGCGTTCCTTATGAACTGCGTCTTCGATTTTGATTCTTCTCTTCTTCTTCTTCTAATCCTTCATGCCCTTTCGAGCGTCGGATGGTGGTCGCTAGTCCCTTATCCATTCACTCCACCTCTTCCTGTCTCTCGCTATTGTTTTAATCTCCTCCAATGTCACACCTTTTTCTGCTGCTATTTCTTTAATTTGATCCAGCCATTTTTTCCTTGGTCTACCTCTTCGTTTTTTTGGTGGCTTTCCCGCTTCCGTTAGTCTCCTTGCAATTCTGCTTGGTTCCATTCTTGTCATGTGTGCGAACCAGTTCAGCTGCCTCTTTTTTATTTTTCCCTGTATTGATTCCTGTTTAATAATTTCTCGAATGTCCTCGTTTCTCACTCTGTCCCACTTCGTCTTTCCTGCCATTTTCCTAAGGTGCTTCATCTCCATAGCATTTATTTTAATTTCGTCCTTTTTTCTAAGTGTCCATGATTCACTAGCATAGGTTATTATTGGAAGTGTTATCGTATTATATATTTTCTTTTTTATCTCTAAATCTATGTCCTTGTGGCCTAGTATTGTTTTATTCATAGTGTAGTAGATTCTTGACGATTTGTTGGCTCTGTTTGCCAACTCAGCATCAATTTTCCCGTCTTCTGTTATTATACTTCCAAGGAATTCAAACGTCGTTACTTTCTCCAGTTTCTTGTTCTTACATTTTATGTCCTTATTGTTTTGGTCTTCTTTTTGTTTCTCATTTACTATCATGGTTTTGGTTTTGTTTATGTTTACTTCCATTTTCATATTTTCTATTTCAGTCGTCCATGCGGTCACCAATTTCTGCATTTTACTCCTGGTATTTGAGATAAGTATCACGTCGTCTGCATACAGTAGACTGCTTAGTTTTATTACTTCTAAGTTTTTATATCCAATTACTGTGTCCAGGTGGCTGTATTTTCCTTTTATTCTCTTGATTATCTTGTCCATAATAATTATGAATAATAGAGGGCTTAAACTGTCGCCCTGCTTGATGCCTTTCTTCATTTCAAACACCTCCGATCTCTGCCCCTCCAATTGTACCTTCGCCTTAACTGTTCTATAAGTACTTCTTATTGCTCCTATCAGATTCTTATCCACTTTCAGTTCCTTTAAAGTCCTCCATATTTCCCTTCTGTCTACTGTATCGAACGCAGCCTTCAGATCTACGAATGTTAGATACAATTCTTCTCCTTCTTCTATTTTCCTTTCGATTATATTTCTGATTATATATATATTATCGCCTGTTTGTCTATTCGGTCTGAAAGCTGCCTGTTCTTCTTCTAATATTGGTTCTATCTGATTTCTTAATCTTTTCTCTAAGATTTTTGTGTATATTTTAAAACTAGTTTGGGCTAAACATATTGGCCTGTAGTTTTCGCATTGTGACTGCAATCCTTTCTTGTGAATTGGTACTATTAGGTTGTTTTCCCAGTCCCTCGGTATTTTCTGCTCTTCCCATACTTGTCTACAGATTTTCCAAAACCATTCTGTTCCTCTTTGGCCCATCCATTTTAACATCTCTGGGGATAAGTCGTCCTCCCCACTGGCTTTACCTATTTTTATTTTTTGGATCGCGTCTTCTACTTCTTCCTTCTTGATTGTTTGTTCCACATTTATTTGTTGTATTACATTTTCTTCCAGTTCTACAGTCGTATTGTACATATTTTCATAGTAATTTTTCCATGTTTCCAGGACTTCCTTTGTGTCGGTTTACAATTTTATTGTCTCTGATTATTTTTTATTGCTCTTGTGTCCTTCCTTTTATCTCCTCTTAATCTCTTTATTCTCGTCCAAAACTCTCTGGTATTGATTTTGTGTAGCTCTGTTATCTCTTCACCCATCCTCCTCCAGGAATTCCTTTTTTCTACCTTAATTGTTTTCTTTCACTATGTTTCTCCTTCTTTTGTATTCGTCCTTATCCACAATTTCTTTTGTTTGGATGTATCTTTTCCATGCTGTCTTCTTTTCCTTTACCATTTTTCTTATTTCTTCTGTCCACCAGCTTTTCATTTTCGTGTGTTTGTTATGTTTTCGTGTCCCACATGTCTTTTCCGCTACTTTCTTCAGTGTTTCTTCGAAGGTTGTCCATCTTTCCTCTATTGTCCATGTAGCTTGGAGGTTTTCCTTTCTTTGTAGTTCCTCGTCTATATCTTTCTGGTATTTTTCTCTTCTTTCTGCGTTTTTGAGCTTGTTTATTGCCAACTTACTATAGTTTCTTCCTTCTTGTTTATTGGTTACTCTGGCGTGGTATTTTGTTGTTACTAACCTGTGTTGTGTACCAATTTCCGCTTCTTTCTTTGTTTCCGTTATTTGTATTTTCTCTGCTAAGTCTTGTGTGTACGTTATGTAGTCTATTATACTTTTGGCTCCGCGTTCTTCTGCAACAAAAGTATACTTGTCCTCTAAGGGTTGATTCCATAGCGTGTTTCCTATTAATAGTTCATTTCTTACGCAAAAGTCGATCATTTTTAGTCCATTTCTATTTTGGATGTTTTCTCCGTGGCATCCCATACATCCCATTCCTCTGTTTTGATCTTTTCCAACCCTACTATTCCAGTCCCCCATTATTATTGTTTTCTGATTCTCTTCTTTCATTTCATCTTGGAGTTGTTGTAGGTTCGCGTAGAAGTCTGCCATTTCCTCCTCAGTTGTTCCCTCTACCGGTGCATAGATCTGGATGATGTTTACTGTTTCATCAAGTTTTATAGTTATTGCTACTATTCGAGGGTTTATAGTCCTGACCTCAATTATTCTTTTGTTTATTTCCTCGGTGGTTATTATTCCTACGCCTTCCTTCGCTCTTTGTTCCGGTGCCACTCCTGAGTAATGCAGTGTATAGTGATTTGTTAATCGTGTGCTTCCCTTACCTTTCTTCTTTGTTTCGCTAATCCCAAGTATTTGTATATTGTTTTTGTCCATTTCTTCCGTTAATTCTATTTCTTTCCCTGATAGTGTTCCTATATTCCATATTCCTATGCCTATCCATTCACTTTGTATTTCTTTTCCTTTATTGTTACTTGTACTATTTTTATTCGTGTCCTTATTCATGCCTTGTTCCGTTGCCTGTGTCCTTGTAGTAACTTGCGTTCTGGTTACTTTGTTTTTGAGTTTTTTGGAATTGCACCCGTGCCTCTGTTCGTTTTGGTTATTTTGCATAGCCTTTCCTGTAGTTCTTCATCAGGAGATCTCTCGCTGACCGTTCTTCCTCCTGTCTTTTCTTTTGGTGTGTCTTCCTTTTCGCTTTCTAATTCGTTTACTGTTTCTATTGCCTCCAATTGTTGTTCTAGGTAGTAGTCCACTCCATTAATTATTAGTTTGTTGTATCTCAGGAGTACATGGTGGCCTTGTGTTCTTATTTTATTTCTGTTTAATCAATTGTTTTCTGATTTCCTGCGTTGCTTTGGAGTATTCTTCCTCTATGCTCCATGCTTTTTTGTTTGACACAATCGTTGGGCATTCTCCGAGAGGCGTCGCTTGCGTTTGTTAGGCCCACTTTCGAACTAAGGGTATGCTCTTCTATATTATTTAGTTTCTGTACTAATTATCGTGGTAATTAGGCCTCTATCTTCCTGCGGTATACTTTCTGCTGCATTGTCCCATGGAAGTTACTTGCTGAGCACACTTCTCGCAAACATCTTCGACCAGGGAACGCCTGCGTTATCTCAAGCTGTATTCACACCTTCGGTCGCTGCCCCTGAGAACACCATGAAGGAGCTCCCTGTAAAATAGCAGTAAATGCATACAATTTGCATAATTAAGTGTTTTTTTAATGGATAAAGGCAGATTTGCTGGCTATGAATTAACGCGGTGATATAACAAAGATAATATTCTTGCACGGCATCATGTAACTTTATTAGCTTTTATCAGAAGTTATGGCATTATTAATTAGGGAGCTACTGAAAAACGCATACAGTGTGTATCGCTGCGATATCGTTTTGAAGCGCAGTGCGACCTTAAAGGCCTGCCAAATTCATAATCAATTTTAACAGTTTGCATGCCTGCGTTCTTCTGTCGATATTAATTGCTGTAAAGCGTCAAGTTTTGCCTGAATTAATTGTTAATTACCGTTCCTCTGCGTTTTGAGCCAATTGTACTTAACTATTTGTGATACAGTTGGTGAAATTAAATTTTACTTACTATTACTGGTATCCCACTTATTATCTTTGCTTACTATTCTTGTACTTGTTTGTTTTTTTATCTAGATTGTGAAGTTAAAGACTTACAAGATAGGTGTTGATTTGTTTTGATAGCTAGATTTGGTTTATGTTGTGTTTAACGACTGGTGCTCACTTGTATAAAATTAATGAAGCGTTTTTGTAACCTTAAGAACCCCTGCCTGGTCCTTATTCACACCATAGTCTGTAGAGGGTTAGAGCTAACTATTAGGGCTGTGCTAGTCCTCGTTTAAGGGTGGTACAAAACGTTAATGTTATCTGCATATTTCATTATCTGTTTTGACTTACGAGCTTTAGGGACAATGTCAGTAGGTATTCCATTATGCTACTCAGAATTTGGAAAACGCTATTTTATTTATAATTTTACAAAATGGTGTAATGGCTTACTCAGAGACCTCAAATTAACGCCAACTTTGTGTTTTCGGTAACGAATTAATAATCTATTATGGATTGATCAAAATAACAAATGTGTGTTTTTATTGACGTTAACAATTTTTCGTAATACCTACGTATTTATTGTACTACAGTTATTTTTACATACCGAGAATATGGAGGGCATGCAATTGAAAATGTCGTCAATCTTATGATTGGTTGTTAAGAAATATAAATTCAGTAGTGCAGCAATTTTTATTATATTATGTATAATAGAGTAATATCAGTAGACTTCAATCAAAGTCATGTTACGGAACAGTTACCAATTTAAGAATTGGAAATATGGAAAAAAATTAGATTCTTCCTAATATTGAATATAAGTACCTGTACGAATTTTAAAGTTTTGAAAAGTAATTGTGAACATCATGTACATAATTATTAAAGTTGCTCACGTAACCTCTTGCTTGACAAATGATAGTACAGAATTAAATTTCCGTGATGGTACATCATCGGAATTGTCATGGTAATAAAGTAGTTGTCAGAAATTCTCGATATGTGAACAGAACTGTGTGTGCTTGATCACAATGTCACCCATAACAGCCAAGGCAGTTAAAATTTAACTTTTGTTGTAGATGTGAAGACATGAAATTTCCTTTGGATTATATATCATCAAAAGAAACGTTCTAACAAACATAATCACCTTTAAATAAGAAACTATGGAAAAGAAGTCTGGTAGTTCTGCAGGAACTGCACCATCCAAATCGCAGAACATGAATAGCAGTGAAAGTATTGATAAGCCATATGTTAAACAAGAAGTCATCGAATTAAAGGATGAAAATTATGAAAACAAAGCATTTGACAAAATTAACATAAATACTGCTTCTAGTGAAGAGAGTGGCTCTGTTTGTGAATACACAACCACACAGAAAAGTAATATAGTTATACATATGACGAATCATACAAGAGAAAAGCCGTACATTTGCGCTGTTTGTGGATACAGAACGGCAAATAAAAGTAATTTAGTTACACATCTAACGACTCATACAGGAGAAACGCCGTACATTTGCTCTGTTTGTGGATACAGAACGGCAAATAAAAGTCATTTAGTTACACATGTGAAAATTCATACAGGAGAAAAGCCATACAGTTGCTCTGTTTGTGAATACAGAACGGCAAATAAAAATCATTTAGTTACACATCTAACGACTCATACAGGAGAAAAGCCATACATTTGCTCTGTTTGTGGATACAGATCGGCAAATAAAAGTAATTTAGTTACACATGTAAAGACTCACACAGGAGAAAAGCCATACAGTTGCTCTGTTTGTGAATACAGAACGGCAAATAAAAATTATTTAGTTGTACATATGAGGACTCATACAGGAGAAAAGCCTTACAATTGTTCTGTTTGCGAATACAGAACAGCAGCAAAAAATAATTTAGTTACACATATGAGGACTCATACAGGAGAAAAGCTGTACAGTTGCTCTGTTTGTGAATATAGAACAGCAGTAAAACGTAGTTTAGTTGCACATATGAAAACTCATACAGGAGAAAAACCTCATAGTTGCTCCGTTTGTGAATACAGAACAGCACATAAAAGTGATTTAGTCAGACATATGAAAACTCATACAGGAGAAAAACCCCACTGTTGCTCTATATGTGAATACAGAACGGCACGTAAATGTCATTTAGTTACACATGTGAAAACTCACACAGGAGAAAAGCCGTACATTTGCTCTGTTTGTGAATACAGAGCGGCAAATAAAAGTAATTTAGTTACCCATGTGAAAACTCATACAGGAGAAAAGCCATACAGTTGCTCTGTTTGTGAATACAGAGCGGCAAATAAAAGTCATTTAGTTACCCATCTGAAAACTCATACAGGAGAAAAGCCATACAGTTGCTCTGTTTGTGAATACAGAACAGTAGTGAAAAATAGTTTAGTTATACATATGAGGACTCATACAGAAGAAAAGCCCTACAGTTGCTCTGTTTGTGAATACAGAGCAACCGTGAAAGGTAGTTTAGTTACACATATGACAACTCATACAGGACAAAAGCCGTATTGTTGTGCTGTTTGTGAATACAGAACAGCACATAAAAGTGCTTTAGTCAAACATATGAAAGCTCATACAGGAGAAAAGTCTCACAATTGCTCCGTTTGAATTCAGAAGAGCAGTGAAAATAATTAGTTACACATATGAGGACTCATACAGGAAAAAGCCTTCCAATTGCTCTGTTGTGAATATAGAACAGCAGTAAAAAGTAGCTTTGTGTGTGAATACAATACATAAAAATGATTTAGTTACGCATGTGAAGAATAATACAGGAGAAAAGCCATATAGTACTTCTCTGTGTGTGAATACAGAACACAGCATAAAAAAATAATTTATAGGTAGTGACACATGTAAATACTCTTAGGAGAAAGGTCGTATACGTACACTGTGAATATAAAGCAACACAAATATAATTTAATTGCGCATATAAGCACATATACACATAGGAGTTCTAATTTTATAGTGATACACACAAGATATTGATTAGGAAATAATCTTATTATTTGTGAATGCACTTCAGTACAGAATTAATATATTACTTTACAAGGGATGTAGGTAAGATTTACTCTACCGAGGACCGTTTGATGCCTAAGTGAGCGAAGCGAATGAGGGTAGCAAGGTGGGAGGTAGTGTAAATCTTCCTACATCCTGTGTAAAGTACATAATTTTTTACACTACCAATATTTCCTTATGTAAAATAAATGGTAGGTAATACCTAGCGTAAAATTATTACATTTTCTAAATTATAGTAGCCTTATAGCGCTGTGACGTTTTGTTTGACAGTTAAAAACGCACTGTGAAAAATTCTTGAGAAAAATGTGTGCATACAATTGCGAGTGATGTTTTGTGAGCTTTGTAATTATATTCTGATTAAAAATGGATAATAGTACGAGCGATAATGGTTTTCTTCGTGTTAAGCAAATGGCAGACATGGCATCTTGTCAGTTGTAATAAATGCGGGATGTAAATAGTTTACTTCTCTAGGAAAGTAAGTACATTGTCATGAAACCGTAACAATTTTTGTAAATGTTTGCTACAACCCTCAAATCTGACAGTGTAAGGATCACTTGCAAAGAAGGTAGTGAAAAAATGTATTTTACCGGTTTCGGGATATTAAGCCTTTTATTTACATTTATACAAAAGTAGGCTGGTAACTAAGTCACAACTGTATCTGTACGGTAATATTTATTGACAGTACATGGCAACCATTACCATACTGAAACAGGTAAACTATGAACAAACCACCGATGTTCTAAATCATAACAGCCTTAGATTTCAAAACATCTGTGGCAGTTATGATATAACATTCCTAGATATGTTCATAGCTATTACATGTGTAATTATTATGTAAAGTAGTAATCTTTATAATAAATTTTATCTACTTTGCGTTCGTACTAACGCTATTACGATACGCGTTTGCGTATCGTAATAGACACAAAGCGGTGCTATAATAAAAATACTAAAAATTTTCATTTTTTTGCTTAAAAAAGTGGCAAAGTAGATAAAATACTGTATGATACCTCGTTTATAAGGCATTTTGTAGCACTTACTCCTAGGGCACTCCTCGCTTCGCTCGTCGTACCCTAAATCCGTGCGTGCTACAAAATGCTTCTTATAAAACTTGTATCATAATATAGTGAATTAAGATATATAATAATTTAATTTCGATAAAATTCATAACATATTAAAATGCTAGAATTGCAAGTGTGTATTTTATGTTAGTGACAATATGTGATATGCTTTGGTTGTAAATTTGCCTTCTAATTCATTATTGTTGGTAATAATTATTGTAAATATTGTAGTTAATCTAAGTAGCTAATAGTCATAAGGTAGAATTGTATAAAATATTTAGGCATCTTATATCTCATTTTGTAATTTTGAAACTTGTTTGCGGCACTGGAATATTCTTGCTGTACAGTATGTTAACCTAAAAAGGTTTTTTAATGGTGCAAACAGACTTACTCAAGGCATTTCTTGAATAGCTTACATATTTTGTATTTTTTTTTTCTATTAAAAGCATAAGTTCAATGAATTAACACTTGCATTTGAAAACTGTTGCTGTATGGTGTGAGCAATGTCTCATTATTTATGATGTCAGTTTCTCTCAAGTAGCTAAACGCTTGAAATATTTAGAATATCTGTTAGCAGCATATACCTACGTGGTGGTTTTAATTAGACCTTGTAAGAGGTAAAAGAGTGATTCTTCAATTCGATTTTTTATGATGAATTCAAATAAAAACGCAGAGTCTGACAGAAATGCGGGGGTGAAGGATATTTCTAAAAGTATGAGAGTTTAGGTAAAAATTTTAGGCCCAAAAAACTTAGCAAATCAAACTTTTTGTAAATACTACGCCCTATATTTGGGTACCCAGTTTAAAAGTTTTTTCTAGAAATATTAACGATTTTATGTAAAAAAACTGCTGAATTTCAGGAGCCTGCTGTAAACGACGGAAAACAATTAAAAGTTATCAAACAATTGTTATTGTAAAGTACTTCTAAAATTTAAAATAGTGGCTTTGGGTATTATTTAAAGATGTTGTTTCACAAACGTGCAAGGTCCTTATTATGTGTGCTCTGTTGGACTTGATTGCAACAATTCTCGAGAGTTATCACAAATTAAGACTCAGATTATACTAACAGTAATGACATAAAAGAATGATCTTGTGTATATGAAATTTGTAGGAGCTGCGAAAAAACTGGTTGTAGAGCAAGTCTGCGACAACATTTTTCATGTACAGTCATTTAAAAATAATGAAGAGTTGTACAAAATCTTTGTAAACATCAAGATATGTGACTGCATACCAGGACGAGGTGGAGCTCTCTATAAGCACTTGCATGAATGTATGTATGTATTATCTGTAACCTCATTTTACCTTGCGGTGTAGAGGCTGCTGCTTTATACGCTTACGTCTGGCGGTACAATGCTCAACTTGCCCCGGATTTGGGTTACAGAGTTGGAGCGCGCCTTTTGCGCTTACGCAGCAACCATTGTGTGAGGTATGTGTTATGGTAATGTGTTGACCTTGTTACTCTATCTTTTAGGTCTGTGGTTTTGAATAGAGCACAGTTAATTTGGTGCCCAACTGTGAATAGTCTCACTGAGCCCGATTCCAATCGCCAAGGCTGCGGAAAAATTCAGACCCTTGCGGGATTCGAACTGAGTACTTGCGTAATGCAAGCCTAGCACCTTCCCAAATGGGCTACGCGGCTTCTTGCATTTGCATGAATTAAATAAAAATATTGCTAACTTATCAACTAATGATAGAGTCAGTTTGGCTAAATTAGCCCTTGGAATTTCAATTTTTTTGTGTGGAAATGGTACAGCGTACACATGAACACGAACCAAATCTTATGGATCTTATATTGGTCAATGGTCCGTCACATAGTGTGTGTTACTCGTGTAAAGCTTTAATTTCCATTTACCGGTGAACAATAGTGCTTTGGGTTGTTAGTTGTCAAGATACCGGAAACAAGACTGGAAAAGGATAAGAACACGAAGGATCTAGTTTGACAATAAAAGATCTAATGGCAAATCAAGATTTTCTGGACCTGTTACGAACCCAGGTAAACATAGTTGTACAGGATGCAGTTGATAAGGTTGTGAGTGACTTTATGCAATGATCCAGTGAACAAATATCTGCTATTAAATAAAGTAATACCGTCCTTTGAAAAGAAAACAAAAAAATAAATGCTAGGGTTGAGCAGTTGGAACAATATTCCTGTAGGAATTGTGTCCGTATTATAGCATTCAAGTAGCGCCAAATGAAAATCTTGAAGTGGTTTTAAAGTTATTTAACAACTTGAAGAAAAATATCCAATTAGCAAATATTGACTGGATTGAGGCGATGCGTTACCGTTTTATGACGGGCGTGTCACTCAGCGGAAATTCAAAGCGAATTTGCGAGTGTTTTGAGTGGAACCCCCACAAGGAAAGTGGACAATCAGTGAGGTAAAGCAAGTGTAAGCAAGTGGAGTAGAAAACCAAAAAGGATAAAGTTACGTAAACGACGTAAAAACGTTGATAAAAGTCAAGTTTAACACGGTGAGAGATAACACACGGGCGAGAATCATAATACGCGGCGGCCGTGCGGGCGATAGTGTACGCGCGCATAGTGAAATAAATGCATGTGATTGGTGCATTCAAAGCGGTGCAAGGACACAACCAAGCGCACTGATAAATACGCGAATAGAGGCGAAGGTCAAAGTTTTGCGCGCCCAAAAGCAACGCAATCTAAAGGAGCATAGACACGCGGACGGGTGGTAAACTGAAAATGGAAAGTGAAGAAGGCAAAAGAATTATGCAGGCAGTGTCTGCGAATATACAGGCGCTACAAATAGAAATGCAGAGAGAATTGCAAAAGAGTGGTTTAGAATTGCAAAAGAGTAGCATAGAATTGCATAAAATCATTTCAGAAGTAAAAAGAAAAGAAGAGGAAGTGGATAGAGAAAGAAAAGCACTACATAAGAAATTAGAAGAACTACAAAAAAAAGTGTCAAGAACAAGGGATAACCAGTTACCACACGAGAATCAAACACTCCGCAGAGGAACTCTTACAGACACAAAAGAAAAAAGGCAGTAAGAAAGAAAAAGAACACTGGACGAGAAGAACCGAAGAACTGGGGATTAAAACAAATAAAAAAAGGGAAGAGAAGAAGAAGCTCACAATAGTTACGTGGAATGTCCGAGGAACCTATGAGGAAGGAGCTCTAATAACCTTAATACAAGTTTTAAAACAATATCAAGTGGATATAGCGGCGATACAAGAAACCAAACAGAAGGGTAATGAGACAATAGAAATTGATAATTATACGTTTTTAATGAGCGGAAACGAAAGCAGAATGCTGGGGACTGGTTTTCTAATTAACAGTGAATTAAAACAAAGAGTGGTAAACTTTACACCGGTCTCAGACAGACTATGCTGACTGAGAATCAAAATAAAAGGAAGAAATCTAAGCATACTGAATGTACATGCCCCTACAGAAGTACAGGAGGCAGAGGTAAAAGACGAGTTCTATAAAGAAATGGAGCGCGTTTACCAAAGTATACCTAGATACGACATGAAGATGCTAATAGGTGATTGCAATGCGAAGGTGGGAAAAGAAGAAATCTATAGAACAATCGTGGGGAAATATAGTAAACATGAAAGTAGTAACGATAACGGCAAAAGGCTAATCGGTTTTGCAGTAGAAAAGGAAATGGTAGTAAAAGGAACACAATATCAAATGAAGGACATATATAAAGGAACCTGGAGGTCTCCAGATGGAAACACAGTGAATCAGGTGGATCATGTATTGATTGAAAAACAGCACACCCAATATATAACACAAGTCAGAAGCTACAGAGGGGCCGATGCCGATTCGGACCATTTCATGGTTAAGATACATTGCAAACAAGACTTTATGAAAGATAAAAAGACTCTCAGAAGAATAGAAAGAAGGTATAACGTAACAGAATTACAGACCCAAGAGAACAAAACAAGATATGTTGAGAAGTTAGAAGATATTTTTAGAGAACAAAAGAAAGGGAGTATAGAAGAGCAGTGGGAAAGGATAGAAAAAGGGATAAAAACAGCTACAAAAGAAACATTACCGCTGGAAAAAAGAAAGGAGAAAGAAAAATGATTTGATCAGAACTGCAAAGATGCACTTAAGAAGAGAAACAAAGCAAGAGAAAAAATGTTAGGCTCAAGAACAGAAGAAAACACAAAAATATATCAAGCACAAAGAAGAAAAACAAAACGGATATTAAGGAATACAAAAAAAGACGTAAAGAGGAAGAGATAAAGGAGCTAGAGGAAAGATATAAAGCAAAAGAAATAAGAAATTTCTACCAGGAGGTGAAAAAGACAGGAAGGGAAACAATAGCTAAAATTATATACATAAGAGATAAGAAAGGAGACCTTATAGGAAACGAAGATCAAATTGCAGCAAGGTGGCGAGAGTATTTTGAAGAACTTCTGAACCAAAGACAGAGTCAAGAGGAGGAAGAAGAGGAGATAGACCAAGACCAAAGAGAAGAACAAGAAACAGAGGAAGAAACACCAAGCCTAGAAGAAGTAGAGGGAGTAATTCGTAGAATGAGAAATAATAAAACCCCAGGTGAAAATAATATTACAGCAGAACAAGTCAAGTGTGGAGGAGAAGTGGTAGTAAAGGAAGTGCACGAACTGATAAAAGAAATCTGGAGCAAGGAGAGCATACCACAGAAATGGAAAAGAGCGCTTATACTCCCAATATACAAAAAAGGTGACACAAAACTATGCAAAACTACAGGGGTATTGCTCTGCTGGATACAGTATATAAAGTCCTCGCAACACTGTTACGTGACCGCTTAAGCAAGCAGGCAGAAGATAAAATAGGAGAATGCCAAGCGGGTTTCAGAGCCAATAGATCGGTGGTGGACCAGATATTTACTTTAAAACAAATACAAAGTAACTGTTACGAACACAAGGTACCTCTATACGTATGCTTTATTGATTTCAAACAGGCATATGATTCAATAAGTAGAAAACAACTATACGCAGCAATGAAGAATCTGGGAATATCAGCAAAAATAATAAGATTAGTAAAAATGACACACAAGAACACAAGCAATAGAGTGAAAAGCTTGGGAACAGTATCAGAAAGTTTTAAGACGGAATAAGACTACGGCAAGGGGACACCCTATCTACTCTTCTCTTTAACCTGTTGCTGGAAAGTATAATAAGAGAAAGTAAAATAAACAGAAAGGAGACAATATTTAATAGTAACCATCAATGTTTGGCTTATGCTGACGATGTGGCAATCGTAACAAAGTCAGGAGATGAACTACAAAAAAGGATACATGATTTAGAAAGAGCAGCACAGAAAAGAGGATTAAGTATCAATGAGGACAAGACAAAGTTTATGATGATGGGACACAAAGAGGAATTTCAACAAGTCCAAGAAATAAAAGTGATCACTGAGAAGAAAGAAATGGTGTTCAAAAGAGACAAAAATGCAGTATACTTAGGAGTTCAGTTCAGCGACAATGGATACGAAACAGATGAAATAGGTGCAAGATTGATAAAAGGTGATAGAAGTGCGGGCGCGCTAAACACTCTTCTAAGATCAAAAGTGGTGTCGCGGAGTACTAAAATCCGAGTATATAAAACGATAATCAGACCATGTGTAACGTATGCGTGTGAACTGTGGATTCTAAACAAAGAGATACAGAACAAACTTGAGATATGGGAAAGGAAAATATTACGAAGGATATATGGAGGGAAGAAAGTAGAAGATAGGTGGCAAAGAATAACAAATGAAGAAATAATGAGGCTGTATGGAGAACCCAGCATTACAAACGTGCTGAAATCAAAGCGTCTAGGATGGTTAGGACATGTGGAGAGGGCCCCCAGGAGCAGAGTCATAAAAATGGTGCTACGTGGAAGTTTGATCGGAGCTCGAAGAAGAGGTCGCCCAAGAAAGAAATGGCTAGAAATGGCGGAACAAGATCTAAAGAAGTTAAAAGAAAGTAACTGGAGAAATAAAGCAAAGAATAGAAAGGAATGGAAACAAGTAATAACAAAAGCTCTGGGCCAACAAGGACTGTAACGGCTATATATATATAAATATTGACTGTGTGCATCGAATAGGACCACAATTACCTTCAACATCTGTACCAAGGGATAGCCATTCAAGAAAAGCACGGCCGGTAATAGTTAAGTTCATAAGTTATCGGGACAGAAGAGCTGTGTGGCAAGATAAGAAGAAGCTAAAGGGAACGGGCATCGTCATTTGTGAGAACTTGCACAAGCTCGATTAGAAGTATGGAAGAAGGCTGTTGAAAGATTTAGCTATTGTAATGTTTGAACATCTGATGGAACTATTTTTATTAAGAATAATACAGATTATTCCAGTTAACAATAAAACAAAACAGACAACAAACAAATATATAAACATTGATTTTGGAAACGAAATACAAAAAAAAATTTAAGCACAATAGAGAACATGATAAGAAAGGATAACTTAGAGCAAAATATACAAGGAAAAAACGCAACAGTAGTAGTAGCTATAAAAAGAGCAGTCAAAGAACACAGCCAAAGTGATGAAAGGAAGAGGCATGGATGGTTTGATGAAGAGTGTAGGAAACAAATTGAGAAAAGATATAAAACAAGAAGAAACATGATACAAAGGAGATCAGCATCAACTAAGACAATTTATGAGAAGCAGAGGAAACAATGTAAGAGAATGTTGTGAGAAAAGAAAACATGCGTTAGGGACAGGCTAGCTGATATAGAAAATAAATTTAAGAACAAAGAAGTACGAAAATTCTACACAGAAATTAAAGGAATTAAAAAAGGTTATACTACAGAAACTACGTTTTGCAAAGATAAGGAAGGAAATTTAGTTGGAGGAGAAGAAGAAATATTAAGAAGATGGGTAGAATACTTTAAGAAGTTATTAAATGGAGAAGAAAATAAAGACGATTTAGGACCAACGGTCAATGTAAAAGAAATAAATGAAGAAGTAGAAAAGTCAGAAAGATTAGAAATTGTAGGAATAATCAATAAAATACAAAACAACAAGAGCCCCGGGGATGACGGAATAAAAGCGGAAATGTTAAAATGGGGTGGGGACAAACTGAATAAACTAATAGAAGAACTTATTAAAGATGTTTGGAGAAAAGAAGAAATGCCAGAGAGTTGGGACAAGGCCATACTATGCCCTATCTATGTATAAGAAAGGATACATGTGGCAACTATAGAGGAATTGCGCTACTAAATACTTTATACAAAATACTGACTATTTGCATCAAGAATAGAATGGTAACATACAGTGAAGCATTAATAGGTGAATATCATTGTGGATTTAGACCATCTAGAGCCGTAATAGACCAGATATATTGTTATGATACATGAGGCAGTGTAATCAAATACAATAAAGAAATATTTAAAACGAATAAATTTGGAAGATTGCTATAATTAAATCTTGTTGGGTGTTAAATTTTAAACATTATAAATAAATTTAATTGAGACAATGAGAGAGGAGATTTTGATATTAATTGAATACTAATTTAATAGTTATAGAAAATTTTAATAAAGTTCAATCCAAGGTTACAATTGACAAATGTAGTTGTTAGAATGATAAGAATAAATAGCATGTAATAATAGGATATTTAAAATAAATAAGTGTGCAATAAGAATTGTATCTAACAGAAATGAAAATTTTGTTTAATTAGTTACAAAAACAACTCATGTAAAAAGCAGACCTGTATATTAAAAATTACAAATTTTGATTAATAAAACATAGAAATTAATGCCTTAAATTTGTATTATTAATTGGTTATACAAATTTAAAAGGGCTTAAACAGATCTACGTGGTGTGGTATATTAAAAATATTAATTGAAGTTATTGGAAGAATATAATCGGTGAAGAGATTATACAATTACAGTTAATTAGAAATATACAAATACTTATGGTTATATTATTGGAAGATATTTGGATTTGTTCCTGCATAGGGGAGATTATTGGAAGTGCTAACAAGTAACTATTTGATTTGGATAATATTACTAGAGTTGTCGGACTATCTGTAAAAGGACCAAGGTTATAGTTGGAACATCATAATATTGGAACTTACCAGGAGCTAATCGGTGTGGTGGTGACATTTGAAAGGAAGAAGGATTGAATTCTAGGAGCAAAAGGTTTTGTTGACGAGACGGATACAGTTCTAGGGTTTCCTGATCAGCATAGGCGTTAGCATTTGAAGAGTGAGCAGTAGGTGTTACAGACGGTCGACATCAGGATCCATTCTTGGTTGGATTTTGGCAGTAAAAAGCAAGAGAAGTTATTAAGGTTTGTGTAACAAGTTTATGAAAGTATTTTAACTAACAACCAGTAAAAGAAAATATTAAATTGGACTTGATATAGTGCTTACATAAGCGAATTGATTAATATGTTGTGTCAAGATAATATACAATTGTCAATACCTGGCTTGATGAGTTTGTGAAAATTGGTTTGACAGCAAATGTCATTAACTATAATATTAAAATTCAATTAATAGAGATCTTGATCTGGCGAACCACCTGAGATAAGAGAACTTGATTTGAAAGAAATTATTATTTAATTAGAAAGGGCATTGCATTAATAAAGGGCAAGTTTTAAGTAAAATATCAAATACATAATAAATGTTATGCAGTAGTAATAGGAGCTAGTATTATTACATAATATAGGGTTAGCTTAAACTGGTGCATTACATTACATAAAATATTGGCTAGCACAACATGGAGCTTATATAGCCATTCCATAAAAAATTGGCGGCCCAAAAACGTGGATCTTATAGTGATTGTTAGTCAGTTTGTTTATGACATTACTGAATATAGTATATGGTGTTCAAACGAGGGGTTTTCAAAAGTTAAAAATAAACCATGTTGTTTGACATTTATAACACATGTCGCCAGTAAAGTGGGGATATTGACATAATAAAAATAAACAGATTTAATTGTAACTGATAAACCAAGTTTATGGTTAATTTGGTATTAACAATTGTGGTTTAAGGAACAAGATTGTAATAAAACAATAATAATTTAAAAATGTATCATAATTAATTTCTTTTTGAGAAAAATAAAGAAATAGAAGAGGACAATCAATAAAAGTAACTAAAGAATATTATAAAGGGTCAATTTGAGAATAAAATATAAAGATTTATAATTGAATATAAAGCTTAGTATTCAAAAGTAGGTATATTTGAAAATGTAAACTAAAATATGGCAGACAAAAGGGTTACAAGAAAAAGTAAGAAGACTGAAGAGGAAAAAGACGTAAAACAAGAAGAAATGGAAGTGGTAGAGAGTGGTCATGAACTTGAAGTGGAGGAAATACAACAAGGTGATCAGATTAGAATTCAGCAGAAGGAACAGACAATAAAAGATGACGGTATGAATAAGATGCTGCAAACAATATTGTTACAAATACAGAAATATGCAGAGAAAATTGAACAAAAAGCCGAGGAAAGTAACAAAGATGCAGCAGAGTCAAAGAAGGATGCTGAGGAAAGGGAAGGTAGGTTTCAAGCAACAATAGAAACAACTACAAAAGAGTTGAAAAAGGAGTTGGAACAGTCAATTGAGGAAAAAGCCGAGGAAAGAGAAAGAAGATTGCAGCAGTCAATTGAGGAAAGGGAAGGTAGGTTGCAAGCAGCAATTGAAAGAACTGCTGAGGAAAGTAAGCAAGATGCAGAGGAAAGGGAAGGTAGGTTACGAGAAGCAATTCGGAGCACTGCAGACAAGGTACGAGAACAAAAAGACCAAGCAGATAAGATGGAAGAGACAATGAAGGAATTAAGAGAAGATTTTAATAAAGTACAACTCCAGAATAAGCAAGAATTGCAAGCATAAATAAATAAGATTAGTGATAAATTAGGAGTTAGATTTCGAAATAACGATTATGAAAACAGAATTTTGGATGAAAAACAAGAATTATTATTTGGAACTAATGAAATAAATCAAATGTTAAACAGTTGTGAACCATTCTTGGTTGGATTTTGGCAGTAAAAAGCAAGAGAAGTTATTAAGGTTTGTGTAACAAGTTTATGAAAGTATTTTAACTAACAATCAGTAAAAGAAAATATTAAATTGGACTTGATATAGTGCTTACATAGGTGAATTGATTAATATGTGTGTCAAGATAATATACAATTGTCAATACCTGGCTTGATGAGTTTTTGAAAATTGGTTTGACAGCAAATGTCATTAACTATAATATTAAAATTCAATTAATAGAGATCTTGATTTGGCGAACCACCTGAGATAAGAGAACTTGATTTGAAAGAAATTATTATTTAATTAGAAAGGGCATTGCATTAATAAAGGGCAAGTTTTAAGTAAAATATCAAATACATAATAAATGTTATGCAGTAGTAATAGGAGCTAGTATTATTACATAATATAGGGTTAGCTTAAACTGGTGCAAACTGGTCTAAAGCCACAAATAACTGGGAGAACTATCACAAGGCTCTCACAGACTATGGCAAAAAGATCAAGGCAGCTAAGATAGCAGCCTGGAAAAAGTTTTGCCAGGAGGTGGAGACCACGCGATTCACAGCTAGACTACACAAAATCATCTCAAAGCAAGCCATGAACCCAGTAGGCACTCTTAAAAAAGAAAGCGGAGAATACACTACAACGGAAGAGGAGACTTTATCTCTTTTGATAAAAACTCACCTACCCGGAGCAGTGGAACAACCCACTCTGGCTGAACCCAATCATACCTCTAGGAGGGAAGACTGGGAAACAGCTAAGAGAATAGTCAGCAAAGAAAGGATTAGATGGGCAACTAGCCTCTTCAGTCCTTTCAAATCTGCTGGAAACGACGGCATACAACCCGTAATGCTGCAGAAAGGGATAGATATACTGCTGAACCCACTCAAAGACATGTTCCAAGCAAGTCTTGCCTTGGGTTACATTCCCCAATCCTGGAGAGTGACTAAAGTAGTATTTATCCCTAAGCCTGGTAAGAGCAGCTATGCAGAAGCTAAATCTTACAGACCTATCAGCCTAACGTCATTCCTCCTTAAAACGTTGGAAAGATTAGTAGACAGATACTGGAGGGAGGAAGCCCTAACTTCACTCCCGATTCACAAATATCAACATGCTTACCAAACAGGGAAGTCATGTGAAACCGCCCTACACCAACTAGTGGGGAAAATTGAGAGAACCTTGGAGTACAAGGAGTACGCAGTCGGAGCATTTCTAGACATAGAAGGTGCCTTCGACAATACCTCCTACCACTCTATTGAAAGAGTAATGACAAACCATCAGATCGATAACACCACGATAAGATGGACTATGGCAATGCTCAACACCAGAGTTGTAAAAGTCAAGTTATTTGACAAGGAAAAGACAGTGCAGGCGACAAGGGGATGTCCACAGGGAGGAGTTCTTTCTCCACTCCTGTGGTGCCTCACAGTTGATGAACTGCTGATCCAACTCAATAACAAAGGCTACTACACTCAAGGATACGCTGATGACATTGTCATACTGATTCAAGGTAAATACCAAAGAACCGTAGACAATGTAATGAAATCAGCACTAAAGATAACCGAAGAGTGGTGTCTAGAGAATAATCTTAGAATTAATCCCAGCAAAGCCACTCTCGTCGCTTTCACTCGTAGAAAGAACATCACAAACAGAATGAACATAAAACTGTTTGAGACAAATGTCAACTGGGAGAACCAGGTTAAGTACTTAGGTCTAACCATCGATTCCAAACTAACTTGGAACTCCCACTTAGACAAAACAATCACCAGGTGCATACAAACATTAGTTATTGGAAAAAGAGCCATAGGTAGTACGTGGGGGCTCAAACCGGAACTGACCCTCTGGCTGTACAAAACCATGGTTCGACCAATAATTTCATATGGAATAATCGCCTGGTGGCCCAAAATAAAACAAGCAACTGCGATCCACAAAATCAGCAGAATACAATATCTAGCTAATCGGTGCATCACTGGAGCCTTTAAAGGCACCTCAGGACAAGCACTGAATGCTATTTTAAATCTGCCACCTCTGCACATCTTCTTGGAAGGTGAAGCCAGAATGGCAGCCTACACAGATTACAAAGTACAGGTCACTGGATGACCACAGCTAATAATCTAGGACATGGCAAGATCATGTCACACATCAACAACCCAATATTAGAAATGGGTTCTGATCTTATAATCAAAGCCTATGACTTTGAAAAGAACTTTACTGTACACACAAGTTGGAATCCGGACCAACTACCAACTCCAACAAATAAGAACATCATTTTTTACACTGATGGATCTAAGTTTGAAGGGGGTACAGGTTCCGGTGTGTACAGTACCAATCCTAGAACCAACGAAAAAGTCAGTCTAGGAAAGTTTTGTAACATCTTTCAGGCTGAAGTACAAGCTATTAACGTATGCGCAAACATCAGCATAGAAAAGAAGCTGCTCAATCGAGACATACACATTCTCTCAGACAGTCAGGCAGCATTGAAAGCGTTAAACGCTTTCAGTACTTCATCGAGACTGGTCAAGGAATGCAAATCCAAACTTCAAACCTTAAGCCAGGGAAATACAGTAAAATTATGCTGGATCCCAGGTCACCAAGGTATTGAAGGAAACGAAAAGGCGGACAAGCTCGCAAAAGAAGCAGCCCGTAATGCAATGACCGGTCCAGAACCTGGTCTAAGCATTCAGAAAAACCAAGCCCGCTCAGCCATTAATGAATGGGTCAATACCGCACACCAACTAAGGTGGAGAAACTACAATCAAGCAACACACTGCAAAAGATTGCTAAAAACTCCGAATCCACATACCACCAAAACCCTGTTGAGACTGAACAGAACTCGAATCAAGCAAGTAGTCAGTCTACTAACAGGCACTGGAGCATTCAGAGAATTTATGCACAGGATCAATATCTATAGAGATGAACCTGTTTGCAGACTATGCCAAGAGGATGATGAAACAGCCTATCATATCCTCTTTGAATGCCCAGCATTAGAGCGTAAAAGACACCAACTCGATTGGAGCCTTAACTCTATTGACAACCACAAGCTAGTAGGGGACATTGCAAGTCTAGTAAAGGACACGGATGTCGGCTTGCTAACTTGAAAACTCCCGACAGTACAAAAAGCCCTAAGGGCTGACGTGCGCATGCCAGCAAAAGGCAGTCGTGTAATCTAATCTAATCTAACATCTTTCAGGCTGAAGTACAAGCTATTAACGTATGCGCAAACATCAGCATAGAAAAGAAGCTGCTCAATCGAGACATACACATTCTCTCAGACAGTCAGGCAGCATTGAAAGCATTAAACGCTTTCAGTACTTCATCTAGACTGGTCAAGGAATGCAAATCCAAACTTCAAACTTTAAGCCAGGGAAATACAGTAAAATTATGCTGGATCCCAGGTCACCAAGGTATTGAAGGAAACGAAAAGGCGGACAAGCTCGCAAAAGAAGCAGCCCGTAATGCAATGACCGGTCCAGAACCTGGTCTAAGCATTCAGAAAAACCAAGCCCGCTCAGCCATTAATGAATGGGTCAATACCGCACACCAACTAAGGTGGAGAAACTACAATCAAGCAACACACTGCAAAAGATTGCTAAAAACTCCGAATCCACATACCACCAAAACCCTGTTGAGACTGAACAGAACTCGAATCAAGCAAGTAGTCAGTCTACTAACAGGCACTGGAGCATTCAGAGAATTTATGCACAGGATCAATATCTATAGAGATGAACCTGTTTGCAGACTATGCCAAGAGGATGATGAAACAGCCTATCATATCCTCTTTGAATGCCCAGCATTAGAGCGTAAAAGACACCAACTCGATTGGAGCCTTAACTCTATTGACAACCACAAGCTAGTAGGGGACATTGCAAATCTAGTAAAAGACGCGGATGTCGGCTTGCTAACTTGAAAACTCCCGACAGTACAAAAAGCCCTAAGGGCTGACGTGCGCATGCCAGCAAAAGGCAGTCGTGTAATCTAATCTAATCTAATCTAATCTAACTAACTAAACAAATTTCTATCCCTATTAGATACAATTCTTAGTGCACACTTCCTATATTTTAAAATAATACTATTATAGGATATTCATTCTGATTATTATTAACAAATACATTTGTCTAATGTTACCTTGGTTTGTTCTTTATTAACATTTTATACAACCATTAATTTATTTAATTCAATTAATATCGCACTATCAAATGGCTCCTTTCATTGTATCAATTACTTTCATTATTCATATTCGAAATTTTACACCCATCAAGATCTAATTATTGTAACCTTCCAAATTTATTAGTTTTTTAATATTTCTTTCTTATGATTTTTATACTGCATCATGTATCATAACAATATAAACTTCGAGCAACTTAAAAAGCATGATATTTGTGCACTTGTAATATGTAGGCAATAATGAGATTTAGTAAGAGCCAGGCTACCTGCCTACATATCACAAGTGCACAAATGGCATGCCTTTTAAGTTGGAAGAAGTTTCAATTTCTATCATAACCTCAAAAAATTATTTAATGTCAGTTGAAATTGTGTCTAATTTTAAGGACCGCCATCTCTGTTTCTTTAGTAATTATTATTAAAATACTGATTCAGTCAGCTTTGTAATATGTCACTGGGTTGCATAAGCAATTCTATTTGTTCTCTGCGCCAAGTATAGGCATCTAACGCTGAAATTATAAAGGTCCGTTACAATTATATGTGTAATTATCTGTATTATTCAAAACCACCTCCCATATTTTTCCGATTTTTGTCTTGTGCCCTGTTTGTAGTCGCCATTACGTCACTCAGGCTGCGTACCCCCTACACCTAGCCGACGTACCCCTAGGGGTACACGTACCCTACATTGAGAAAGTCTGATATAGTGTAGGCGATTCCCTTTTACACAATGGTAGGTACCTACGTATTCTCACCTTTTGTTTAAATATAATCTCAAAACTTTGTTATGTTTAAAGTAAAACTAGATAATTTTAAAAGGGTGGTATTACTAGCAAAAAAAGAGGACACAGCTTTTTTAGCTGTATGGATCTGGACTTCGAATTGGCAATTGAGATGTGAATAAATTTGAAATTATTTCAAATCTTCATTGTCAATCATGCCTAAAGTAAGTTTAGATTCAAAATCTAAGATTTTGTTGCTTAGAAAACGGTAAACCGCCGTTTGCATCAAAAACAAAAACAAAAAGAAATAGTCTTCTCCTTCACTACACATTGTGACATGGGACACAGAGCCACCAGTATACAGGTTGCCTAAAATTGTTTGGAACATGGCAATTTCATGAGTTGAAACAGGTTCAATAGTACATGGATCACCTTGTTTTCTCTTGGTAAAATATATATCCATTACTGTCTAGCACACTTATGTTCTAGGTATGTTCTCTACAATTTTAGGCAGAGTACCGCCGCGTCCGCCATTTTTACTCCAAGGTCATATGAGTCACTTTGACTTTTGTGACACAATTTTGACAAAGTGACAACTAGAAATAAAGTAGGTAATTACAAAAACTCGCTACAATCAAAATTACTAGAACCAATTAACTTTTAACTATAACAAAATGGCTATCATAGTTATTAACAATTTGTAATTGAAACTTAGAGCTTAAAGAAGTTCCACATTGACTGGCACCGATTGCAAACACGTGCCGTATGTTTATAGTGATTAATATTGACCCCAAAAATTAAACAGCCGGTAAGGCGTTAAAAACGCGCTGAATGAATATCTGTCAGTTGTTGATTTCTTGTGCAAATCCTGGTTTTTCTTGTGTGAATCTTAACTTTCGTTTCAGTTTTAATACGTCTGCATATCTTTTTCCATTTTCACGTCCCTCGTCTAATTGACGAAAGAAGTATTCTAATCACGAAAAAATTACCTTCTGAGAGTTATTCAGATCTTCACATTTCGGAGTGCCTAGATGACGAAAAACAGTTTCTCTCAATTCCATCTGCCTGTCTGTTGTCGGTAAAAATCAAAAACTATTTGTTGGAGGAAGACGATATTTTGCATGCGGATTATATGCCTTCATTAAATAATGAAACTGAGAAAATTTCAGTAAACTATATACAGGGTCTAAGAACTATTTACTTAAATGAAAGTAATATTTTGGACCGAACATATACAAGGTGAGCATCTTAAAAAATATAATGTTGTTTCTTTTTTGCTTTACCTGAGAAATAGATAGCAGTGATAATTTGCACATAGTTCAGGCTTTACTCTTGACGAAAATGGGAACCAACAGATACAGGGAAAATGTTGTATAAGAAAAAAGGGTCAACAATAAATGCGACACCGATGCGAGGGGCTCTCGCTGGCCGAGTGCAGCAAACCGGCGATTTACTTGTGAGGTATCGCTCGAAATAAAAATAAATTCAATCGTGATTACTATTTATTTATGGAATTTGATTTGAGCTACATAATAATATCAAATCTACCGCGGGTTAGACCAAGTTCGTGATTTCTTCGGCAAATGGATCCTGGTTGAACCCCAATATTTTGCTTTTGTCGTACTTTTGGCTTGAAGCCACTTTCGCTGATGATTTTACATTTTTTTTATCTTGTACTAGTTTTTTTTAAGTCAAAATATTGTTACGGAGTAATTTTTTGCTAAATCAACTAGAGCATCTAAGTTTAAGCAAAATCTATCAACTTCATTTTTAAACTCGGTCTATATCTGATCATCATTGTTCAAGTCTGTATGATTTAACTTTTCTTTTAAAAATTATTTTTCCAAAATTTTCTTACTAATATCTATGAGATTCCTTTCGTGTTCATGTGCAGGCTCTATCATTTCAAAAAAAAAAAATGCATTGACATCTTCAACAATTACAAGGGCTAATTTAGCCAAACTGATAGGTTAGGTGCCGTTGTGATATTTTAATTTAATTCATGCAAGTGCTTACAGAAAGCTCCACCTCGTCCTGATATGCATTCGCACATCTTGATGTTTACAAATATTTTGTACAACTCTTCATTATTTTTAGATGACTGTGGTCCCATTGGATAAACAAGCGGTGGCTAAAGCAATTACTTTTAAAAATCATAAAAACCACGATGATGATCTTAAGTTCACAAAACCATTGCTTTGATAACATGCAATTGTTTTCCATTATTTACAGCAGCCTCCTAAAATCCAGCAGTTTTTTTTTGCATAAAATCGTTAATATTTCTTGGAAAAACTAAACTACCCAAATATACGAGGTAATATTTAAAAAAAAAGTTTTATTTGATAACTTTTTTGAGCCTAAAATTATTATTTAAACAAATTATGTGTAACTCTCGTACTTTTAGAAATATCTTTCACCCCTTCATTTCTGTCAGACGCTGCGTTTTTATTTTAATTTATCATCATAAAACGAACTGAAGAATCGCTCTTTAACCTCTTACAAAGACTAATTAAAAACACCATGTAGGTAAGGGTGTCCCGTGACGTGAGGTCAGCACTTCACAGACGTGTAGATGTGAAAAGAAGTCGAAACTAAAGTGTGGTCATTTTCTCTAAAGCGACTCTTAAAGAATTTATGGCCTGTTTTAGTTAAATACTGAAGCAGCCGATACAATAATAGCTATTTATGCAACAAGTGCTAAAAGTCGACGTTTATGCGCGAGACATGAAAATTATGAAACAAAGCCGAAGGCTGAGTTTCATAACATGTCTCGCGCATAAACGACTTTTAGCACGCGTTGCATACAATATATTATCTACGACCTTAATTTTACCGTTATTAATCCATAAATATCGATTTAAGAAAGGTTCGCATCTGCGACACTTTTAATTTATGTCATAATGAACAGTAGGCTACGCCGCGCTGGCGATTGTTTGGCCACGCCCGTGCTGTCAAGGTGAGTTACGAAATGTAATTATTGATACTCCACATATGACTGTATTCATTACATAACGCTTTAATTATTTCAAAAACGCTTTACCTGTAACGCAAGAGGCAACTAGAATAGCTTTACAACTTCACTTGCAGTTCGAAATTGTAGTTTTATAACCTCACTTCACTTTTAGCCCGTGTGCTAAAAGTAAACAGCTGATTTCTTTAAACACGGTAAACTATAAAACGTCACTTTTAGTGAAACAAGCTAGCGCTAAAAGGCCTACTTTTAGTAGTGGTCGTAGATAAATGATATTAAGTGGTATTTGATACAAACTGTCTACGTTACTATGGAAATATTTACTTGTATGTCAAACAGTAAAGCACCTTAAAGTTCACTTCTCTGTTTGCGCTTATTAACAGTGTTGATATTTACTTTTACAAAGCGAGAGTACGCCAATATTCATTACATTTACGGTTTTTGTGATGGAAACTCGGTAGCAGCTGCTCGAGAATATGGGTTTGCGTTACGTGTAAGACGATTTTTAAATCAACGGTTTGAAGGATATGTAGAGGTGAACAGCACCCCTGGCCCCCAAGATCTCCGGACTTAACTTGTTTAGATTATTATTTGTGGGGCCATATGAAAGATCTGGTATACCAAACACCATCAGAAACTGTTGAAGATCTTAGGAGACGCATTTTTAAGGCAGCAGAACTAATTCGGAATAACAATGATATGTTACGTAGGGCAACCAGATCTCTCTTAAGAAGAGCCAGAATATGTCTCGAGAGCAACGGTGGCCATTTTGAACAATCTTTATAGTAAATTTAAACTAAAATAAATATTGACGTTTCTGAAATTGTAATTACTTAATAAATAAAAATTAAACACTATATTTTAAAAACGGTTTACTTCAGGGTATAACTTTATTAGACTTTTTAACTACATTTGGTCTAAAGATTATATACAGGAAGTTGTGACTTCACGTCGTGGGACACCCTTATATGCTGCTAACAGATATTCAAAATATTTAAAGCGTTAAGCTACTCGAGAAAAACTGGAATAAATAATGAGACATTGAGTACACCCAATAGCAATAGTTTTCAAATATAAGCATTAATTCATTGAACTTATGCTTTTAATCATTTAGAAAAAAAATCTACAAAATGTGCAAGGTATTTAAGAAATGCCCTGAGTAAATGTGTTTGCACCATTAAAAAACTTTTTTAGGTTAACATACTGAACAACATGCAAACGCCACAAACAAGTTTCAGAGATTATAGAAATCAATAATTCTTGTAAATATCAATGGAATATATTTGACGCCTAAATATTTCATACAAATTAATAATAGAACAAATATTATACAGGGTGACCCACGGGAGTATTGTCATTTTTGTTAGGATGGTGCGCAGGTATGGGAGGTATCCGGAGAGTGGGGGAGCGATCATTACCATTCCAAGGAGTTGCCATTTCACCTCTCTAGTCGCAATGGAGCGGTGGTCGGTTGAAGAACAGATGTTTATTTATGATGCGTACGTTAGAAATGACGAATCGGTGATAGCAGCTCAACGAGCATTTTGCGGTCATCCCAATGTGAACCGGCATGGTGCTGATTTTTTCCTGTGGGGGTTCTTAAAGGACCCGTTGTATCGTATCAAACCCCGTTCTTTAGATGAATTGAAAGCAGCTATTCAGAGAGAAGTCGAAATGATCACCGAAGATACATTGGCAAGAATGTGGAGAAGCTTTCTTGAGAGATTGGAAGTTTGCATCAGAGAAGACGGGTGACACCTACCAGACATAATTTTTGCTACATAACATTAATGGTATATCCTCCTGAACATGTATATTCCATAAATAAATTTGTTTAATGAAAATTGACTTTGTTATGCTTTTTTTTTAATGGAAAGGTTCCCGTGGGTCACCCTGTACAAACAAAATGTACAATTCTACCTTACGACTATTAGCTACTTATTAACTACAATATTTACAATTATTACCAACAATAACAAATTATAAGACAGATTTACAACCAATGCATATCACATATTGTCACTAACATAAAATACACAATGTTCAACTGTTAAGGATATTTGCAGCTATTTGTTGAAGAAATCCATCTTGAGATTAAAGAATAGGTTAAGGTTAAAATCGTAGATTCTGCGATTTTACACTTTTAACCTATTCTTTAATCTCAAGATGGATTTCTTCAACAACTAGCTGCAAATATCCTTAACAGTTGAACATTAAACTACTGCCAGCTATCTATGTATTAATTATTTATAAAATAGACACTTGCAATTTTTCCAATTTAACATGTTATGAACTTTATCAAAATTAAATTATTATACCGATGTGGCCAACATTATACAGATTGGTGGCGGAAAATGGGAACATACGTAATAAAATGTGCTAGAGTATAGTTTATTGGCTTTGTATGTGTTAAGACAGAAACAGAAATACACGATTTGAAATGTAGTACCCCAAAATTCAATGTTTTTAAAAACAAAACACCTTGATTCTGCGGATACCAGATGTTAATCGCATATTAGTATATTTCTGTTTAACGCAAACAAAGTTCATAAACTATAATCTAGCACAGTTGATTAATTATGTTCACCAATCTGTATATAACAGCAATGAGATAAACATAGTAGCAAATATTCGAGTGGGCCTGACACTCATTTTAATTATAACAGATGTCAACCAAACATGCCTACTAAAATAATTTTTTCGTATGGTCATCTCTTTCTTACTCAAGCATTCTATTTTGTTGTTCATGTTACCCCATTGCTGTAAGATACAGTGCGAATAATGCAAGACTATACATTGACAACTTTATTTTAGCATTAATCAATTTACCCATGTTTGTAACAATTGTCGGTTTTGAGATTACAAGGAAATAATCCAGTTTCAATTAGTTACTAGTCACTGTGTTGTTATTTTCGTTACAAACACCATGGCAACATTAAGTAAATGCCCTATGTCTAATTTTGCATAATTCAGTCATATACAGTCTTACATTATTCTCACTCTATAATTATATTAATTACTGTCCCATCCGTATATCTTAATTCATTCACATTCACATGTGTAACTAAATGACCTCTCTCCTGTTCTGTATTCACAGAGAAAACAATTGCATGGCTTTTGTCCTTCATGAGTTTTCATATATTGAACTAAATAAAATTTTACTGCTTCTGTATTCTCAAACAGCAATTGTGAAGCTTTTCTCCTGTGTGAGTTTTCATATGTCTGACTTAATCGCTTTTATGTGCCGTTCTGTATTCACCAACAGAGCAACCATGAGGCTTTTCTCCTGTATGAGTTTTCACATGTTTAACTAAATTACTTTTATTTGCCGTTCTGTATTCACAAACAGAGCAGCTGTATGGCTTTTCTCCTGTGTGAGTTCTCATATGTTTAACTAAATCACTTTTTTCTGTTGTTCTGTGGTCACAAACAGAGCAACTGTATGGCTTTTCTCCTGTATGAGTTTTCATATGTCTGACTAAATTACTTTTATTTGTCGTTCCGTATTCACAAACAGAACAACCGTGAGGCTTTTCTGCTGTATGAGTCTTCATATGTATAACTAAACTATTTTTCACTGCTGTTCTGTATTCACAAACAGAGCAACTGTATGGCTTTTCTCCTGTATGAGTTTTCATATGTGTAACTAAATGACATTTATGTGCCGTTCTGTATTCACATATAGAGTAACAGTGAGGTTTTTCTCCTGTATGAGTTTTCATATGTCTGACTAAATCAATTTTATGTGCTGTTCTGGATTCACAAACAGAGCAACCATGAGGTTTTTCTCCTGAATGTGTTTTCATATGTGTAACTAAATTACTTTTATTTGCCGTTCTGTATTCACAAACAGAACAACTGTAAGGCTTTTCTGCTGTATGATTCTTCATATGTATAACCAAACTATTTTTCACTGCTGTTCTATATTCACAAACAGAGGAACTGTATGGCTTTTCTCCTGTATGAGTTTTCATATGTTTGACTAAATTACTTTTCACTGTTGCTCTGTATTCACAAACAGAGCAACTGTAAGGCTTTTCTTCTGTATGAGTCCTCATATGTATAACTAACACATTTTTCAGTGCTGTTTTGTATTCACAAACAGAGCAACTGTAAGGCTTTTCTCCTGTATGAATTTTCACATGTTTAACTAAATTACTTTTATTTGCCGTTCTGTATTCACAAACAGAGCAACTGTAAGGCTTTTCTGCTGTATGAGTCTTCATATGTTTGACTAAATGACTTTTCACTGTTGCTCTGTATTCACAAAGAGAGCAAATGTAAGGCTTTTCTTCTGTATGAGTCCTCATATGTATAACTAAACTATTTTTCACTGCTGTTCTGTATTCACAAACAGAGCAGCTGTATGGCTTTTCTCCTGTATGAGTTCTCATATGTTTAACTAAAACACTTTTTTCTGTTGTTCTGTGGTCACAAACAGAGCAACTGTATGGCTTTTCTCCTGTATGAGTTCTCATATGTTTAACTAAATCACTTTTTTCTGTTGTTCTGTGGTCACAAACAGAGCAACTGTATGGCTTTTCTCCTGTATGAGTTTTCATATGTCTGACTAAATTACTTTTATTTGTCGTTCCGTATTCACAAACAGAACAACCGTGAGGCTTTTCTGCTTTATGAGTCTTCATATGTATAACTAAACTATTTTTCACTGCTGTTCTGTATTCACAAACAGAGCAACTGTATGGCTTTTCTCCTGTATGAGTTTTCATAATATGTGTAACTAAATGACATTTACGTGCCGTTCTGTATTCACATATAGAGCAACAGTGAGGTTTTTCTCCTGTATGAGTTTTCATATGTCTGAATAAATCACTTTTATGTGCTGTTCTGTATTCACAAACAGAACAACCGTGAGGCTTATCTCCTGTATGATTTGTCATATGTGTAACTAAATTATTTTTCTGTGCTGTTCTGTATTCACAAACAGAGCAGCTGTATGGCTTTTCTTCTGTATGAGTCCTCATATGTATAACTAAACTATTTTTCACTGCTGTTCTGTATTCACAAACAGAGCAGCTGTATGGCTTTTCTCCTGTATGAGTTCTCATATGTTTAACTAAAACACTTTTTTCTGTTGTTCTGTGGTCACAAACAGAGCAACTGTATGGCTTTTCTCGTGTATGAGTTCTCATATGTTTAACTAAATCACTTTTTTCTGTTGTTCTGTGGTCACAAACAGAGCAACTGTATGGCTTTTCTCCTGTATGAGTTTTCATATGTCTGACTAAATTACTTTTATTTGTCGTTCCGTATTCACAAACAGAACCGTGAGGCTTTTCTCCTGTATGAGTTGTCATATGTGTAACTAAACTACTTTTCTGTGCTGTTCCGTATTCACAAACGTAGCCACTATAAGGTTCCTCTTCACTAGAAGCAGTATTTATGTTAATTTTGTCAAATGTTTTATTTTCATAATTTTCATCCTTTAATTCGATAACTTCTTGTTTAATAGATATCTTATCAAAACTTTCATTGCTATTCATGTTCTGTGATTTGGAGGGTGCAGTTTCTGCAGAACTACAAGACTTATTTTCCATAGTTTCTTATGTAAAGGTGATTGTGTTTGTTTGAATGTTTCTTTTAATGAGGTATGATCCAAGGGAAGTTTCATATCTTCATATCTACAACAAAAGTAGATTGTAATTATACAGTAATAATAATAGGCTCTTATTAATGAAATACATGCATTGACCTAGAATCAAAATAAAAATTAAATACGGTAAAGTTCAGCCGCAGAATAAAAATTCTGCAAGTTGCTCTACCACTTAATCCGCAATTTAACTTTCTAAATCCAGTATTACATTGCGTTTCATGTTCATACTTAAATTCAGTTAGTAGAGGAGATGGTCCGAATATGGGCCCTGCTTTTAATATGGGCCCCCACTAAATTAAATCAGTATATGAAACGACATCTTTGATTCTACTCATAAACTACGACTAATAGACGGCCAACAGTTCTCTTGACAGCAGCCATTCCTCCTCGTGCACTGTGCAGAACTAGTGATAAAATTTGTGTTTCTGGAAATCTGATTGTTTTTTCAAGGTAAGTTAAGAATATAATAATTGGAAATTTTAAGCTCAATTTGAATGTCGGTATTAGCAAAACGGGTACTACTAATATCAAGTTTTATTGTGTTTTAATCGAAATTCATATACCTAACCTACAAAGATAAATATGTGGTGTGTTTTGAAATCATAAAATGTTGCTAATACGGGCCCCTTAGATGGTCCTATTATGGGCCAGGGCCAGGGCCCATAATAGGACCAATGTGTAATTTGTGTGTTCTTTTCAGATTAACAATGCCACGAAGTAAGCCAAAGGTTCCACCAAAGAATTTAAGAAAGAAATGGACCACTCAGGACATGAAGCTGGCCATGGAAAATATAAATAACAGAACTATGGGCCTGAAAGTTGCAAGCAAACTGTTTAAAGTACCTAGATCTACACTACAAAGGTTTGTAAAAAAACAAAGAGAAGGAAACTTGAGTTCTGAAGAAGCAGTTTCAACAAAATTGGGAAGAAAAACGGTGTTAAGACCAAAGATAGAGCAAGAACTTGTTAAATATATTCTAGCAATGGAGGCTACATATTATGGACTAACAAGAAAAGATATTCGTAGGATGGCTTATATTTTAGCTGTAAGAAATGGTAGTGTCGTGAACCCATTTAAAAATGGTATTGCTGGACGGAGTTGGCTAGATGCTTTTTTGAAGTGGCATACACACTTGCTTTCAATTCGGAGACCTACTGGAACCTCTTTCTCCAGAGCATTGGGCTTCAATAAGAAGAACGTAGAAGACTTTTTCAAGAACTTGGAGAATGAGTTTGCAAAGCACAATTTTTCACCTCATCAAATATTTAATGTGGATGAGACAGGTCTATCTGTTGTCCAGAGCAAGATAGCACAAGTAGTGGGCAGAAAAGGAAAACGGCAAATAGCATCAATCACATCGGCAGAGCGCGGATCTCTGGTGACCCTTATCGCGGCAATGAGCGCTACTGGGCAGTTTGTGCCCCCGATGTTGATATTTCCTAGAAAAAATCGAAACGACCAACTAATGCGCGGTGCACCTTCTGGTTCAATTTATGCCGTTCACCGCAGCGGATGGGTGCAGCAAAATCTTTTTACCGACTGGATGAAACATTTCATTGATTTTGTCAAACCTTCCAAGGAGTCTCCAGTCCTCTTGGTGTTAGACGGCCACTACAGCCACACGAGAAATTTGGAAGTAATCAGATTGGCACGGGAAAACCACATTTCAATTATTTCTTTACCACCACACTCCACTCACAGGCTTCAGCCCTTAGATAAAACCTTCATGGGCAGCTTCAAGGCCTATTACAGTGAGGAAGTGAGAAATTGGCTTCGCAGTAATCAACGTGCCCTTACACCATTTGATATTGCTGAACTTCTGGGCAAAGCATTTTTAAAATCACAGTGTGGGGAACTTGCTGCAAATGGTTTTAGGGCAACAGGAATATATCCTTTCAACCGTCATATATTTTCTGATGCGGATTTTATAGCTGAAGAAATGGAAGCTGACAAAAACTGTAATATGACCTTGGAAGTAGCAGATCCAGGAAAGGACCTACCAAAATGTTCAGAGCTACCTTCTCAATTTCTTCCTTTGTCACCACCATCACAAACTATTCCAGTATCTCAGAATACTCATGTAGTTGGGATACCAGAACCGCAGCCTGGTTGTTCTAATAATCCTAAAGTGCCCATATCACCAGAAAAAGAAAAGACTGGAATTTGTTTCACCATTTCACATTTCACCACTTCCCGTTATAACAAAAAAGAGGGTACTCGAGGAAAGAAGCCATCGCGATCTCAGATCATCACCTCATCACCCTACAAGGACCAGCTTGAACAGTCCCTTGATAGGACTCCAAAAAAGACCGCCCCAAAGGGAACAAAGCGAAAAATTATTCCTGAGGACTCCGATTCAGAGAAAGAAGATTATGTTCCAGCTGATGACGACACGGATGTTAATGAAGTAGGTGTTACTCCTGATAACGAAGATACGGTCTGTCTTTTCTGCGAGGGTCTTTTTTCCGAAGATAATAGAGGAGAGCTGTGGGTTAGGTGCATAATGTGCAATCTCTGGGCTCACGAGCAGTGTTCAGCAGCTGAAAAAGAACATTTTGTGTGCGACTTCTGTAGTTAATTTGTAAAAAATAAAAAAGAATACAGCTTAAGTTGACTTAAAATTAGAAATAAAGTTTATTTTCCAAACGGCATACCATTATTGTCTTTATTTGAGGGTGGCCCATATATCAAACACTCTGCCTCTAAATAGAAAAATTGCACCATTTCAATTGTTTTGTAAAATTTCCGTTTTCTTTCACTGCTCAACTCTATGAGTTCATAAATATTACTAGTAGGTCCTTAGACTATCATCATACCAAATTCCAGATGGTAATTCCATAAACAATTTTAACAATATAGCAAAAACAAAATGGGGGCCCATATTCGGACCATCTCCTCTAGTATTTAACGGTATTAGGCCAATATTGAGCAAGTATCATACATACACATACATTATCAGCTCCTCATCTACCGACAGGTGTAGAGCAAGTATCAAACGAGTATAAATTTTGTGGCCAAGGCTAAGAAATTATCCTAGTCAGTATAAATAACGGCAGTGTCTGTTAAATTGTAACAGCGTTGGACGGTATGTGTGACATTTCGATCAAGCAGACAGTACTGATATACAGTTGTGTTCACAAATCGAGAATTTTATTATTATTATTATTATTACAGATAGACGGCAAAGCCAATTAACTCCATAAAACAATAGGTACATAGTAAATAATTACTTTATTACAATGTAACAAAAACACAAAGTTAATTTAAAAAACAAAATAACTAGTAATCACAAGGCGAGATTCAGGTGGGTATAAGCAAATATCCTAAATCCTCTGATTTTCCACCTAACCTTGATTTAAAAGATAATTGACACAATAACATAATCTACTGCCTAATTCTACTTGACGTAAATACTAAAAGAAAATAAAAATTAATACCGTGACGCCGCAGTTAAAAATCGTAAAAAAATTGTAATATTTAAAAGAGCACTAACTAAACATATTACCTATATATAAGCAACATTGCCACAATGTTTATAATAAAATAAGAAAAGTAAATATATACTGTTATGGTACACTGGGAGTTAGTTTTGGCTGACTATTGAATGTGTAAATAGAATTTGGTAGATCAATGCAATCGATTTTGACAAATTTAAACGAACAGGTTGTTTGAATTAAGTTCATTAAAAAAAAATCTAATTTGAGACAAATTAATATGAATATGATAACTATTGAGTATTCTACAGGGGTTTTGAATTTAGAAAGTAAATACATGCTTGTATTACACATGACAAATGTAAATTTTAATGAAAAAATAGGTTGAAGTAGATAAGGCTCAAATGAATTTAAATTATAAATTTATTTATTTATTTTTATGGAAAACTTACAGCTAGTATACATAAATATTTATAATCAGCAATAACTAGTAGCCATTTTACAGTTTTCGCCTATAGTTAGTGATATAATAATTTTAGGCAACACAAGTTGCAGAAAAATAAAGAAAAGGTATTAAACTTAAATTGTTAGTTACTCTATAACACATACTAGCTTAAGAGCCAAAGAACTCTGATGATATTCGCTTTTTTACCGAAGCAGAGTTCGTGAAGAACAAATCAAAATCATAATTTTTGTTTATTTTGTTAAATTTATCACTAGCTCTATGGATGAAAGAATTTTGCCTATAACTTGTTCGTACACTGGGCGTAGACAGAAAAATTGGATTTCTTGTTATGAATACTGGAGTACATAGAGATATTTTGCTTAATAATTGAGGACAATCTATGGAGCCGTTTGCAATATTCATTAAACAAGTAATATCAGTGACGTCCCTGCGTATTGAGAGAGGCAGAATATGATGTCGCTTACACCTTGACAAATAATCAGAATCTCTAACTCGACTTTTAAATTCGATAAAGCGTAAAAACCGTTTTTGGATGTTTTCAATGCGGGAAATATAGATTTCGTATCGAGGATTCCATATTTGCGAGCAGTATTCGAGAAGGCTGCGTACATACGCACAGTAAAGAATTTTTATAGTTTTGACTTGAAAGAAGTCAGCACATGATCTCATGATAAAGCCCAGTGCTTTTGATGCTTTTGAAACGATGTGATCAATGTGCCTGTCAAATAATAATTTTGAATCGTGGATTACACCTAAATCTTTAATGAATTCAACTCTATTGATAAGTTGGCCTTTGAGATAATAGTTGAAATTTAGAAAGTTTATTTTTCTAGTAAACGTTATACAGTAACATTTCGACACATTAAGATCAAGCTTATTATCGAGACAATATTGATCTAGCCTGAGTAAATCGCTTTGAAGGGCAGCTGCATCCGAGGCATTATATACAGGGTGCCCGTTTTTGGAGCTCCACCATGGGGATCTCGGTAACCATAAGAGATACGAGGTCGGTTAAATTGGGGCAAAGTTGCGCAATTTGGAGCTCAATAATATGCCGGTTTAAAATTTCAAAAATTCCGATTACCTCCGGAGATATCCGAAAAAAACCGGAATTTTGGAAATACGTTTTTATTTTTTCCTCGGCTTATTTGGTGACCTAATTCAAAATGAGTGACACTTCATCGTTGCAACTTTTCCTCCTCTACAACCTGCCGATGTCATATTTGAAATCAGACGTTTCGATTTTCGACAATCATCATCAACTTTGGTTTTTCTTATGGGCACTATCTTGGATTTTCACATTTTTGAATTCAGCTTTGTTTTCTGATTACGGTGATGTATCACATGTTAAGGTTCAGTGTTGCAGTTTGGGTGAAATATCAAAAATTCTGTTTTGCAAAGACTGCCTTGGATATAACATCCATACTTTTGTTTAACAAAGGCATTGTTGACAGTTCGATTTAAGTTGGCTTAACGTCACCTACAGTTACAAAATTAGTATAAATTTATTAACAAAATGCCCTTTTCAAATGAAGAAAAACGAGATATGCTAGAAATTTATTACGCTTCGCATCGAAATGCGCAAGTTACTTCGGAAAGATATTTACAGCGGTATCCAGAAAGACAACAACCAGCTCAAAATTATTTGTTATTCCTTCATAGAAATTTAGCCGAGTTTGGTGCATTTTCTAAGCCTCGAAGACGTGTTCATAGACCAAATGCGAATGAAGTGGAAATTTTACAGGCGGTGAGTAAATTGTTAAAACTTTCTCAAAAATAATAAACGGCAATGAATTGAATTCTTCATTAGATTCAAGATAATCCTTCAACTTCAACAAGGGCTATAGCAGACGAAATTAACGTATCACATCAAGCAGTGTGGAGAGTCTTGAAAAAACATAAATATCGCCCGTTTAAAATTCATATCACCCAAGTCTTGCATCCAGGAGATACTGAACGGAGGGCAGCGTTTTGTAGGAATATCATGGCACGGTTGGAACAAAATCCCCATTTTCTTTCCAACGTGATATTCACGGACGAGTGCAAATTTACCAACTCAGGCATGTTCAATCGTCACAATGAACATGTCTGGTCCACTGAAAATCCACACGAACACCAAGGACGTCGACCACAAGCACGTTTCGGGCTAAATGTATGGGTTGGTTTATTTGGCGGTACGATCATTGGCCCATACATTTACGAAGACAATTTGACCGCAGATGGGTATTTGCACTTTTTAAGGACCTACCTTACGGATTACATCGATGACAACATTTGCCTCAACCGCTTGAATAACCTTTGGTTCCAGCAAGATGGTGCTCCGCCACATAATGCTAGGAGAGTGGCTGATTATTTGTCTGAAATATTTCCGGGTAGAGTCATTTCAAACAGTGGAGACATACGTTGGCCGGCACGTTCACCAGATCTTTCCCCATTAGACTACTATTTATGGGGAACTATGAAAGATCTCATTTATAAATCTGTACCCGCCGATATTAATGAGCTGCGAAGGAAGATCATCACAACTTTAAGGACCAAAATAAGAAGAAGGGACGTTTTAAGATCAATGCAGAATTTAAGAAGACGCATAGAGCTGTGCTTGGAAGTGGAGGGTGAACCCTTCGAGCACCTCTTATAATTTTCTTTATTTACTTGTTTCTCAAAATTTAGTTTTATCCTATGTTGTAAATTTAAAACATAATTTTCTCCTTTTTTATATCCTACTGTCAAATAAATAAATTTCTAGCATATCTCGTTTTTCTTCAGTTGAAAAGAGCATTTTGTTAATAAATTTATACTAATTTTGTAACTGTAGGTGACGTTAAGCCAACTTAAATCGAACTGTCAACAATGCCTTTGTTAAACAAAAGTAGGGATGTTATATCCAAGGCAGTCTTTGCAAAACAGAATTTTTGATATTTCACCCAAACTGCAACACTGAACCTTAACATGTGATACATCACCGTAATCAGAAAACAAAGCTGAATTCAAAAATGTGAAAATCCAAGATAGTGCCCATAAGAAAAACCAAAGTTGATGATGATTGTCGAAAATCGAAACGTCTGATTTCAAATATGACATCGGCAGGTTGTAGAGGAGGAAAAGTTGCAACGACGAAGTGTCACTCATTTTGAATTAGGTCACCAAATAAGCCGAGGAAAAAATAAAAACGTATTTCCAAAATTCCGGTTTTTTTCGGATATCTCCGGAGGTAATCGGAATTTTTGAAATTTTAAACCGGCATATTATTGAGCTCCAAATTGCGCAACTTTGCCCCAATTTAACCGACCTCGTATCTCTTATGGTTACCGAGATCCCCATGGTGGAGCTCCAAAAACGGGCACCCTGTATATACGTTTTAAAATTTTCATATCATCTGCAAATAATATAAATTTGGAGAAAAGAAAGCATTTTCCTATGTCCAAAATAAATAAAATATAGAGTAAAGGGCCCATTAAAGACCCTTGCGGAACTCCTGAAGGGACAGTTGTCCACCCAGATGTGAAACCATTAAGTACTACTGCCTGAGAACAATTTTCAATGTACGACTTAAACCACCTGAAAAGATTTCCGTGAATACTGGCCCTATGAAGTTTATTGAAAAGGATAATGTGGTCTATCCTATCAAATGCCTTACTATAGTCCGTGAAGATTGTATCAACTTGGGCCGGAACTGCCATGTTCTCGGATATATACTCATTTGATACTAGCAGATTAGTTACTGTTGAACGCTGCTTCAGAAAGCCGTGTTGTTCAGGACTAAATATTGGTTTCATCGCTGAATATATTTCAGCATAAACGATTCTTTCGAATATTTTGGCAAAAATGCACAATTTTGATATGGGTCGATAATTTTCTATTCTATTTCTAGAATCTTTTTTGTGAATGGGGGAGACGAAAGCTGATTTCCAAACTGAGGGCATAACGCCCTCTTTGATGGATCTATCAAAGAGTATAAAAAGAGGAACGGACAGACTATCAGCACAATTACGAATTAAAATTGGTGAAATACCGTCGGGTCCAGCAGATTTGTTTGTATCAATAGATTTGAGTAGTTTTAGTACTCCATCCTGATGAATTTCAATATTGGAGATGCTAGTAGGACTTATGCTAGGAGGATAATCAACTTGGATGTTATTTGTTGAATTTGTCTCCAAATAGGTGGATTGAAAGTAGGTGGAAAATAAATTACATACGCCCTCCCCCGTTTGTGCCGATTGGTTGCCATACGTCATAACAGCTGGTATTGCATTTGTATTATTTTTACGTTTGATAAATGACCAAAATGCTTTAGGGTTCTCTGAGATAGAAATTTCGATGTTAGCAGTGTAAGACTTGTAACACTGAGATTCTAGACGTTTCGCTCGTTGCCTAAGTAGAGAAAAAGTTGCGTAATCGGACAAGTTACCATAGATTTTATATTTACGAAAGTATTTTAATTTTTCTTTCATCATTTTTTTCAGAGGGGAGCTATACCATGGAGGAAACTTATCATCAAACTGCAATTTGTGTTGAATATATTTATCGCGTAAATCTGAAATAGCAGAATTTAAAAAGTGTAGGGCATCGTCTATAGTTCCCGACGTCAAGTTACTTGCCCAATCGATGTTGTTTAAACTTTCATTAATTGCCGCGTAATCACCTGAGTTGTAGAAGTATTTCATTCTACATTGCTTCTTCAAAGATGGTTGACTAATGAGATTGACTTCAATCGATAAGGCTTTGTGATGCGGGTCTTTCGGTACTAACGGGTCACAACAACTACACACTTTCAAATATTCGTTAGAAAATATTAAATCTAAAATTCTGTCGTGCACGTTTCTAATTTCATTAAACTGGTTAAAGGAGCAAAGATCAATTGTATCAAAAAAATTAGCTTGCGTTTCACCTGTTGAGTTAGAGTAAGTAAACATACCGGTGTCACTTTGCGAGGCCCAATTTATGTTCGGCAGATTAAAATCACCCATTAGGATAAACTTACTGGACGGACTAGATAGAAATTTTTCGGAAAGTTTTTCAGAAAAGTTTTTAAATTGTATTGCGAAGGAATTCCCCAAGTTCTGAGCACACAGATAGAGAGTACAAATGTGTAGGTCGCAGGATAAGAGCGGTGGGCCCAGGCGAAAACTTATCGTTACCCAGATGTCTTCAGCGGAGGATCGCCACTCAGGCCTCTCGACCGCAGCAAGTCGCCGGTTCACGGCTAAAATGACTCCACCGCCGAACGATTGTCCCATAGCAGCATACTTTCTGTCCCGTCTCCAAACTAAATATCTATCGTCAAACAACTCCTCATTCTTGATACCGTCAATAAGCCAACTCTCGGTAATTGAGATAATATCGTAAGAATTCAGTAAAACGTTTCTTAGAAATGTAGTTGTTTTTGTACGCAGTCCTCTCGCATTTTGGTAATAAATGCTAAGAGGGAATTTGAATGCAGTAATATTGATTAATGTCTAAATAATTCGAGAATATACCCAAATGAAAGATTAACAGCAGGTAATTAAAACATGGAATCCTCATAAGAACGATTGCTAAAGTACAAAGCAGCTGATATATGTATATAAGTTTGCGGCTATTAGCAGGTGAGATAGATATCTGTACTAAATTACTTAAATGAATATTACAAATTGGTGAACTTATTATGACACAATCTACGTCCAACTCAAATAAACATGCAAGAAATCCAGTAAACATTAATACTAATGCGCTTAACACACTGACGCACCCACATATAATAGCCCAATGGTACATTAACATAAGGTACAAATTTATTAGAAGAAAAGTAATATTTAGGGCAGTTAGTCAAACATACATCCAGTTTTTACCCAAGCGATGCAAACATAAAACACAATAGCAAGCGATAAAAAATAGTTTGGCTCTCAAACTTCTAAGAAGCAAGAAAATAGCACACATGGCAAAACTTAAATAATTTCTATTATAACGTAAATTTAACTCGAAGACAAATTTTCGCGCACGAATTAGAAAATTTTTGGCAAATCTTCTTCTGTTTTGATAGAAATAATAGGGGAAGTTGCATTTTTTCTTATTAGAATTTTGCAGTGTTTTACCCACACAAACTCAAATTTTTTTTCTTTTGCAGCTAATTTTGTCTTAGTAAGCAGTCTTTTGTTATCTTCAGTAAGATGGTCATTTACAAAAATATTGTTGATCCCTCTCAGGCCAATGTCCGTTGGTTTCAGTGATTTTATCTTGCGTAAAGCCGCTATAAAATCTTCTTTGTCGTAACGCTTGTGAAAATGCACAATGATAGATTTAATTGAATCTGATTGCCTGGAGGGCACCCTGGTGATAAAGTTGATTAACTCCTTATTCAATTGAAATTTTCCCAAACCACTTATCTTTTCAACTAATTCATACAAATTTTCTCCTTTGCTATATGGGACACCTTTTATCTCAGCGTTGCTGCTTCTGAGCCACTGCTCTTTATTATTTAGCTGATTTTTTAGTTGGCTAAGTTGCTCTTGCAGAGAAGTTACATCTTTATTACTTTCTTCCAAGTGTAAGACTCTTGCCTCCACCGAAATCAATTTAGTCGAGTGCTCTTTTATAGACTCGTGTGCAAATTCAACCGATGTTTTGAGTGCCGCTAACTCGGCCTTGACCTCCTTCACATCGTTCACCAGTGTCTCCAGCGGGGCCAGCTTGAGAGATAAGCGCCTGAGTTCCTCCATTATCCCTTCTAACGTGGGTGGCGTCGGCGATGCTGCAGATGCCTTGCACGATGGGCAGCGCCAGGTTGATTTCCTATCCCCGAGCTTTCTGAAGCCTGCTTCAGTCACACTTGGGCCGTCCACCATATCTTCGTTACATCGGCCACCCTTAAACATTGCTATGCTACGTAAAACACAAATTCAGTTTGCGGAAAGAGCCACAGGCCACACGATGCGTTCGCTTCGCCGAATTGCACTTTCCCTAAGTTTCCTGGTAAATTAGAAACTCGGCAACGTCGCTTTTAATTCGAGCGCTCCGTTAACACATTAATCCAACTTAACCTCCAACTGAATTGCGTTAAATTATAACTTGTTACCTGGATTTCTTTTCCTTCTTCACTTCATGTGACTTCTTTCTACACCAGTGTTACTTTCCAGCACGTGTATAATTTTAATTAACTCAACAGAGCTACAAAGAGCTAATTTTCCTTGAGTAAACACAAGTAAGAACTCTTTCTCAAGGTTGCCAGAACCACCACGATAGCATTAATAACTAAATATGGTAGATAGGCGAATTTGTTACAATAAAAATAATAACAACGCATAAAAAACATGTACTTTTTACAATTTTGGTCTGAATAAAAATATAGAAATTTACCTTATTTTGAATGTGTTAGTTTTGGAAATGATTAAAATGGGTCATTAATAAATCTACGAGGTGAACATACTAATGAAATATAAAGAGTTATTAATTAAAGAAGAATTTAAGATTTGGATGGAAATAGTTTATTTTAAATAGTATAATTGACAAGGAGTTACATTGGTTTGAGTATTGCCAAGTGCTGGGTTCATGAAGGCGTTCTGAAGACAAGAAGATCTATTGAGAGAAGATAGCAGAGGGACGACTGGATTCGAGGTATTCTGTTGGTTACTAACGACAGAGGTTGGTGAAGCTTGAAGCTACGGAAGAAGGATATCAATTGGAGATCATCTGCGACACCTAACTTGCCATAAGCTGTATGAAGAAGGGTGTTTCTGGAAGGTAGCAGTTGCACGAGCAGAGTAGGGCGAGGTCTGTCCTGGTAGCGGCCAGGAGTCGACAAGTTGACAGCTGGCGTTAGTAAGCGACATCACAACAGGGCTAACAAGGAGTTCAAGCTGTTAACTTCAGGAGGATTATTATCTTGGAAGTGATATAAGATCAGTAAGAGTAGGAGCAGTGCAAGGTGGGTCGTAGTCTATCAACGCTAAAGTATATAAAAGACAATTTAAAAAGTGTAATAAACTATAAATAAGTACTTACCCTAGAATATAAAAGTCAATAGAATACAAATAGAATTGAGCATTTGTCATATCTGATTGAGATTAGTAGTAGAATTTTGTTTGACATAAAAGGTGTCAGTTAATGTCAGTACATAATTGAAAGTCACTCTTAAAATAAAGTTTACTTAACAAAGCAACTAGATAATCGAACCAACCCTGAAAGAGTCTCAAGGCACTATCATTTTTAATAATTAAATAATATTGAAATTTGAACGATACAATTCAAGTTAAAAATAGAGCAGCCAGTGCAATACATATAATTGCCACTACAAATAATTTTCACACTGTCTCTGAAACAATTCACATGGTAATTTAAGTTTTAATTGCACTGGACTAGATACTTTATAGAGTTTTGGCAAGATATTGTACATACATATTTTATACCTGAAAAGAAAATGATCGCTAGAAACAAGCAGCAGAATGTTGTGGAGGCAAAATTAGACCTCTAAATCGAGTAGAAAGGTTATGTACATCTGTTCTCAAAGTGATCTTATTATATAAGTATGGTGGTTTTTTATAAAGAATGATTTGGTGAAAAAGACAGACACTGTAAAATTCTACGATTTTGCATTGTTAACCATCCAGCATCAGCCAATTTATGTGATATATGATTGTACTTTCTAATGCCATATATAAAACGCAAGCATGCATTTTGAACTTTTTGAATTCGTTGTGCAGTTGCCGCCTTATCTATTGCTTAATAGCTGGGCATAGACACATGTTCAAAACCGACACGAATGTACTACATTCGCGCCGGTTTTGAACGTGTGTCTCTGCCCAGCTTATGATATACAGCTCTACAATAATTAAATTGAGATAAAACAAATGCTTCCCACGTTGTTTTCTTAATTTCGATATTTAAATAGGATCTATGAGGATATAACTTCCTAAGAAATTGATAAGCTTAGCAAATGTATCTGGCAATCTGGTCTTTGCATCTAAAAGTGTTGTCCAATATTACACCAAGACTTTTGCATTTATCAACAATAGAAATTGGAATATTATGCATAGCGATTTTTATAGTAGTAGCCAAGTCTTTACAAGCATTTTTATTTCCAAAAAATAGAACAGCAGATTTATCGGGATTAATTTTTAGTGAATGCTGAATAGATGTATCGTACACATACTGTAAATCATAATTTATTTTCATCTGCAAATGTGTATTTTAGAAAATGTTACGCGTTTCATAAAGATTGATGTATATATTGAAAATAATAGTGGACCTAAAATCGATCCCTGGGGCACCCCTTGAGTGATCAGCTGTGGATCAGATACTACATCATCTAGTTTAACAATTTGCGTCCGATTACTTAGATAGCTAGTTATTAACGAGAGTGCATTCCTTTCAATACCAATGTAATTCAGGATAGTAAAGAAAGTGCCATGGCTAACAAATATATATATATATATATATATTGCCGGTTTCACAGCGACTGCGGTCGTCTTCCGGATCCGAGTTTCCATTGACTTCTGTTTTCCCAATCTCCGTCCTGAAGATTTCTTTCGGACATTGCTATTTTTATTCCTTTTTCCCAAGTTTCTCTAGGACGTCCCCTTCTTTTCCTTTCCCTTGTTATCCACTTCATTACTTTCTTTGGGAGCCTATCCTCTCCCATTCTGTTGACATGTCCGTACCACATAAGTTGCTTCCGCCATATCTCTTCCATTATTGTTGTTTCTCTTTTAATTCGCTGTCGTACTTATTCATTCCTCACATGTTCTGTCCTTGATACCTTTGCTGATCTTCTTAAGAAATCCATTTCTGTCGTTAATAGCTTTCTTTCCATGTTTCTGTTTATTTACCATACTTCGCATCCATAGGTTAATGTGCTTTTCATAATAGCATCATATATGTGAATTTTTGTTGTTATGTCTTTTTGCCAGAGAATAGAATTTAACGTGTCAGTTATTTTTCTGGCATTATTTATTCTGCTGCTAATCATTTCTTCACTTTTCCCTGTTTTGTGCCTAAGTATGTGTAGTTGTCACAGCTTTTTATCAATGTTCCATCATCTAACCTAATGTCTTGGTTCATACCACCTACACACATGTATTCCGTTTTATTTAGATTAACTGATAGTCCCCATTTAGCATATTCTTCACTTCTTCTTTCTCATCATATAATCTACATCATCATAGTCCTGGGCAATTACTACCTGATCATCTGCATAGTGTAAAGTATATAAAGTTCTGTCTTGGTATGCCCATCCCTTCACATTTCCTTCTCCATTGCTTCAGCGCTGCTTCTAAGTATATGTTGAATAAAATTGGCGACATACAACATCCTTGTCTGAGTCCTTTTGTGACTTGGAAGTTAGATGTTAGCTTTGTTCCAACTTTCACTCTAGCATATGTGTCTCTATATATTTCTTTTATTGCTTTTATAATGTAGCGTTAATAGGGGATTCCTCTAGAATTTTAAATAACTTTCTTATCTGTATGTTGCTGTATGCTTTTGTGAGGTCTACGAATGCCAGGTGAGTTTCCCTCGCTGTTGCCATGCGTTTTTCTATTATTTGTGTTATGCAGAATACATTATCTATAGTTGAACGGCCGGCTCTAAATCCTGATTGTTCCTCTGTTTGATATAGTTGGTAGTCATTGGTAATAACTAATAAGCTTTGTTCGTCCGTAGAGTCTACTAAATGTGCTAGTCACAGAGAGCCCTCGATAGTTTTCACATTGATTTCTTGAACCCTTTTTATGTAGTGGTGTGATCCAACTCTCTTTCCAGTTGGATGGTATTGTTTCGCCAATTAAGCATTTATCGAATAGTCGTTTTATCATTCGGTGAAATTTATCAGTTCCATATTTTATTAATTCAGGACTAATTCCTCCTGGGCTAGCTGCTCTGCCATTCTTTAAACCCTTTATGGCTGATTTTAGTAATTGTATTCTATTTCTAACTCTTTACCTTCGACTTGTATGTTAACTTCTTCTGGTATTTGTTGAAATTCATTTCTTCGTTCTGTGAGCATATTTTTGAAGTGCTTTTTCCATTTTTCTTCTGTTATTATTTCCAGGTTGATTAACTCTTTTTCCTGTTCTAGCATTCATATCCCCAATTAGAATAATTTCTCTCATATTCCCTACTTCTCTCAGCGCTTCATTCAAAGATTCTTCGTATTGATCTTTTACTTCTGCATTTTCATTTTCGTTTGGAGCGTAGACACCAATTATGGTAAGCCTGTGTCCTAGGTGACTCATTTTAAGTTTTATTATACGCTCATTGATTGCTTCCCAATTTGTTATATAATTTTTTAGTTTTTAATATCACAAGGGATACATCACTTTTGGCTCTTTGTTCTTTCGGAACACCACCAGATATGTATATAATTTTTAATTTGTTCAACACCACTTCCTTTCTTTTTTGTTTCAGAGATAACGGTTATATCTATATTTAATTCCATCAGTCCTTTCTTAATATTTCGGCATTTGTCAAAAATTTTCAAAACTTACACTTTCTACAGAAACCGTACAAAATAGACAGTTAGTTGATAAGACAAATTTTCTCTAAAATTTTAAGCTGAATTCAAAAATGTAATAATATACCGGGTGTTCTATTTCAAATAGGAGTTAATAAAAAAAATAGAAAAAATAACAAAAGAAACCCATTTTAAAAGTATTCAACTGGAAAATCACCTATCTCACATGAATACACATTTAAAAATGTAATAAAAATGTAAAGTTTGAAAAAAATCATTAGAGCCGTTTTTGAAAAAATTGAAAAAAACTGAAAAAGCACCATACTTTCGGTTATGCGATTTTCTTCAAAAGCTTGCTGTCACATCTACATAGTACACAAAACTTATATATGAAGTTTCAACGCCATACCTCTTTTTGTTTTTGAGATATTCTGTTCACAGACAGACACACAGACAGACAGACCAATGAACAAAAACATGTTTTTTGGGTTCAGGGGACTCTAAAACGTGAAGATCTGTTGAAAACTCAATTTCGAATTTTTGGGGTAAATCCAATACTTCCTTTATCGTAAAAGAAAGTAAAAATGACAAAGTAAATTAATAATCGACGTACATCTCTCTCTCTCTCTCTCTCGTCGTATTCTTCAAGTCTGAAGATTGTGATTCATGCGTTGTATATTAACTAATTAATGGTTTGTGTTATCTCTCTCCACTGTTTTCTATTCTGAGTGTTCCTGATACTTCCTTCTAGGTACGTACTGGATTCAAATATTGAACAAATTCATAAATAAAAAAATTGTTGACTAATCTATACTCAGATTAGATAGCACTCAGTTCATCATATGCATTTTTGAAACAATTAACTGAAGACGAGTTCACAATATTGCCATTGAGACCGTTCTTTACAGAAAAAACCCTATTTGTTAAAAAGTGCTGTCGACACAGTTTACGAAATTCTTCGCACACCAACTTGAAATTATGTCCAATCTCTCATCATTATTAATTAGAAAAATGTTAATTTGTACAGAATAATATGCATGCAAGATTTTATAAGTCTCGATTAGAGCACCTTGTAGTCTTCTATTGCACAATGTCTGGAGACCCAGAACACTCAGCCGCTGTTCGTATGGTAAGTGGCGTATAGAAGGACATAAGGCTGGTTACTCTTCTCTGCACTTGTTCAAAAGCATGAATATCCTTAGCGAAGTAGGGATTCCAAATTGGCACTGCATAGTTGGGGATGAATAAAGGTTTTGTAGATGTGGATTAGTAACAAAGGTGATACATGTTTCAATGTAATTGATATGTATTAAATACACCACAGAATTCACTTTTTGAATTAAGCTACCTATTATATGAAGATTCCATTTTAAATCCCTTGTTATTACTACACCTAGATCTTAAGAACAAAATCGCTGTTGAGATTATTAGAACCCATATGTAACACAGTGCATTTATCTGCGCACCAGTTCTGCACTAATAATATGTCCGCCCGCAGATTATTCACGTTGGTTATAAGGTTGACAAAAAATTCGGTGTCATCAGCAAATAAAGACACGCTTGTTTTAAACTTTGTTGTAAGATCATAAATGAATACATTGAAGAGTAAAGGAGCCAATATAGATCCTTGTGGGACACCACTTTTGTCAGAACATTTTCGTGATAATTGACCATCTACCCTAACACAGCTTGTACGGTGAGATAAAAAGTCATCGATGCTAGAAGATTTCCTCTAACTCCAAACTGTTCAAGCTCTGGATAAGTCGTCGATGCGACGGCTTATCAAATGTTGTTTTAAAGTCAAGATAGATAACGTCAATTGCTTCATTGCGATCGATTGCTTTCGTCGACTCTCAACACACTGGAGTAAGTTAGAACTGACCTTCCAGGCATAAATCCATGCTGTTTAATGTTGAGGATGTTGTTCTCAAGGAAGAAGGTAGTCAATTCCTTCGCTAAAATTCTCTTCATACTCTTACATATTAACGATGTCAGCAATACCTGTCTGTAATTTTTTGCATCGAATTTATCGCCTTTCTTATAAATCAGAATGACGATATCTTCTTTCCATGCAGTGGGCACTTTTCCCTCTTCCAGAAATTTTGGCATTAGTCTAGTTAGCCAAGGATTTGGAACAGTTCCTAAATAATGGTGGATCCAGATCATCAGGACTCGGCGATGCATCTATCTTCATGGTTTCTAATAGCGCACTGACTTTATCTTCAGTAATTTCAACGAACTCAATGCTGTTATTATTGCGCTCCCTCTCCAAAAAATTTGGGAAAACATCTCAACGCTCATCAACAAAGCAACTTGAGAATTCACTAGCAAACAAGTTAGCCACTTCTTGGGGTTTGGTTGTAACTTCATTCGTAGCATCTCTTAATACCTGCGAACGAAATGTTGAGAGATTTCTTAATATATTTACAAAAATATTTCCTACTAGAGCTTGATACCAGTTTGTTCTCATACGCGGATTTTTCGTTACGAATAGTTGCAGTGAGCTCATTACAACTCCTTCTGTAAGCCATATAATTGATTTGTGTTGATGAGCTACAACATTTGTGCCACATTTTTCTTTTTCTATTGATTTGACGCTTAATTCCTTGAGAAATCCAAGGTTTATTGGAGTTATTGATAGTAATTAATGGTACATAGTTTTCTTAGCCGCTTCTGAAATTCATTAGTAAACACTAAATGCTTCGAAATCTGCTGCGTTATAGTTTCTTCCGGTTATTCTTTGGGTGCACTTAGATGCATTGATAGTTACCTGGCATGTAACGCGGATAACTACATGATTGGTTATACCGATGGGAGAAAGCGATTGTAAAATAGATATTGCATTAGGATCTGAAGCAAATATCAAGCTGAGTTAAGTTGCATTCAAGAATTGCGTTCATAAAGTTAGCCGCCTGAGAATTGCCTTCTTGGGGCGAAGGTGGATCCCACAAGAGCTCAAGAAAATCAAAGTCTCCAAAAATCAGCAACTTACTAAGACTATCACTGGCAATTTGAATGCTATTTATGGGTGCAGAAGTTTGTGCGTGATTAGTACTTGGAGGGTGATAAAAGCAATTCGACATCAGCAAACTTAATTTGGACCCATATAGATATTGACCCTGGCGTCTCAAAACGATTGATAACATTACAGGTAACTCGCTCTCTGCTAATAATTGATGCAGAAATGAAAAAACAGACTCCACCACTCTTAGCATGAGTTCTATCACTTCTGTGTAGAATATAGCCAGAAATATTAAGAATACAATTAGGGATGTCGGGTTTGAGCCAGGTTTCAGTTATAAGACTGCATGTTGATTGCAGATCCATGACTACTGTTTGAAAATCAGAAAATTTTGCTCGAATAGATGCTATGTTAGTGTATAACCATGATATTTCTGCTACTCAGCGCTCAATTAAATTTTTGCTTACTGGGTTTTTGTTTTTACAATCTGGGGAGTTCTCCTAATGTACTTGATTGTTAAATCTGTTTCTCCCAAATTAATTCTCTCTTTCAGCTTCTCTCGAAGGGTTTTCAGATAATCACGCTGCATTTTAGTGCAGTCAAATGGTAGAAAATAGGGAAAAGTTTTGGTGGAGTTTTGATATTTGGTTTCTATATATTTTTTCGGTCGCTGTACACGAATATCAGGTTTGCCAACAAGAATTTTGACCGGAAATACGTTTTTTAAGAAAAAATTGTGTAAAAAATCGAAATTTTTACTTTTTCTAAAATTACTCTAAAACAATCCAATTTCGTAAATGTTGAACCTATATGAAATGAAAGAGGATAAAATTTCCTACATTTTGTGTACGTGTGGTTTTTTCTCCGATTGATCGTTCAGCCGCGAGAGCGCGGCGAAGTTAGGTGTTAAAATAAAAAAAAAAGAGAATTATCGTAGTGTATTTCAACATAACTCGAAAACTATAGGCCAGTGCAATTAGTGATCTGCGATCGTAATTATTCCGGTAGTTTCAATTTTTTAATATGTTTTATAAACTGGGCCCTTGTTAAAAAATCCAAGTTTTCGACCTTGGCGCGCTTGTGCGCGCGCCGCCATTTTGAAAAAACCAGCCGAAATCACGGCAAAATCTAGTTTTTCCTATATATCTCCTTTCCAATGCAAATTTCGGTTAAAGTAGTTTTAACAAATTTTCTAGAGCATAAAATTATTGCATGTACAATTTTCTTCTATCTCTAGTAGGTACCGAGATATAAAGTCGTAAAGATGCGTATAAGTTGTACGACTTAGTTTGGTATTTCGTGAGTATCTCATGTCCAGTGCAATTTCGAGAAAAATTTACTAACTCTCTAGTAGAGCATAAAATTTCATATAAGACGTGTACGTTTTATATTTTTTATCTCTATCAGTTATCGAGATTCTAGTTCACCAAAATCAGGTCCTAACAAGGTAAACAGAGAAAATTAATTTGTTCACATATTTCTAATTTTAACTTGTACTCTTGCCAGTCAGAATATTTTAATACATTTTTTCTAATTTGTTGTCTTAACAAAGCCGTTATCGCATCCATTTTGAGTGCGGTCATGAACCATTACCAAACCCGAAATCAACTTTTTTTTCAGTTGGTGACATTGCACGAAATGTCAGTGTGAGTTTAAGGTTATAACCAATGACACTAATGACAGTAAATTAACCGTAGCATTTTCGGCAATTTGCCGCATTTCTGGCGCGGTGCAGGAAATTTCTGAATTCATTGTGAAACACTAATCCACACTAATTTTACAATTTCACGTGTGAACGCTTGCGAAAAATGACATTTATGGTGAGTCTACTTGATTCAAATTTAAAATTTTGTTTTAAATGTATTCTTTGCAATAAAACTGTTACCAACTATTACAAAATTCCCTAAATTACCAAAATTGATTTTATTTGTAGTAAAAGGTATTTAACTTACAAATGAGAAAAAGTTAAAATACTCGTTTTATAAAACTTCCGAGAACTCGTCCTTCACAGCACTCCTGTCTTCGGCAGTCGTGCTGCAAACTGGACTCGTGTCAAAATACAAGTTTTATAAAACTCGTGTTTTAATATACTATTATACAATTAAAGACTTTAATAATCAAAATTTTTTTTGTTTAACAAACCAGGGAGTGAAATATGTAACTTATAGCTGCTATATTCCCTAACCAAACATAGAAGTTTTTCGGCTACTACCATTGAAATTATTCTCAAACACATATATTGCAATGGTTTGTGACAGCACCATGTTGCGCTTGCCATATTATGTTTGTAATGGTTTGATCTGTGTTGTAATATTATAATGAAGATGATAAAATAAATAGCAATTACCACTACCTGCAAATGTTCTTTTATTTAGGTCAAATTTCGACTGACTAAAAATACTCACTGGGTTCGTTAATTATTTATAAAGTAAACAGTATTGTGCCCTTTATTATACTTCATAAATCTGCAATTTAATCTTACAGAGGCTAGCTCGGTAAGCAAGATGACTCATATCTCAAAGCTGGGTTCCCTGATACGTTAATATTAAACTCGTGTGGTACGCCACTGAAATATAAATTTAAGTCGAGCGCGCAGACGCTATTTCTGTCAAACTCCTAGCACAAATCGGTTTTTTTAGTTAGTGTTTCGTTTTTGTGATTTAAACTAATAAAAGGTGTTTTATGAGCGATTTATCAGGTAAATTTTGAATTATCGCGCTTTTAACGGCACTCATTCTCATTTGTTTGCAAGCAAAAACCTCCACTTCGTTGTTACATTAAATTGTTTTTTGGAGCGTCGCTATGGGATCAACATAACCTCAAACTTAATTATGGCAATTACTGAATATTTGATTTTTGATGGGTGCTTAACTCTGCCTGGGTCTCGTTCATGAAGGTTTGCTCTAGTAGTCATGCGAATTTCCGGTTGCTAACACCGTTATTTTGGTTGAAAAACTAACCTGACTTCTTTGCAGGGCTGCGGTAGCTCATTCGGACTGCAGCTCCTGGTGATATCTGCCGGATGCGGGGTCCTGCGGTGCTGCTGGCGTTGTGGGGTCTCCTACACGCTGTGCTGGTATGCTGCTGCTAACATCTTGGTCTCAGGAACTCAAAATGTGCCCTGACTGATGTTCGGGAACTGCGTTGGCTTCCCCGATGTCCTCGGGATGTGGTCACGATGAAAAATTATTTTTGGTGAGGGAAAATGTTCCCCACATTCTCACATCTGCACTGACAAATTATTGACACACTGATGTACTTTTTATCGATAAAATTAATGATTACTAGGTAAAACATGTAAAACAAAAACTGCATCTTATTAATAATTTTTATTCAATTGTCTCCGGATGCTGGTCGTTAAAAACAATTGCCTATCTAAGTTATACAAAACGGAAATTGACCAAATACAATACAATAACTTCTTACTCTAATTTAACTTATAATTAAAATTATGTACAAAAATTCTTATTTCTAAAATATTGTTCTTTTAATTTTGGTTTTAAACTGTGTCATAGTGCCACTCAGTTTGTGTTATTTAAATTGTCTTTCACCCGCGTAATTACACTGACTTGTTTGTTCAATCACCAATTTTGTTTCACATCCTGCTGTGTCCATTTCTTGTAATTTTCTTAACTGTTCGCTTTTCTCCAAATTTTCGAATATTGCTGTCCCATAATTATAATTGCCCTGTTCTGTTGGGTTTATGCTCGTTGCAATGTATTATCATAATTCTGCTTCAATTACCTTTATTTAAAATGCTCATAAACATATCCTATTTAATTATTCTGACATCTACGCTTCAATTAACACGCACATATTATAAACCTTTCTGTGACAGTTCTATTTATTTTGGTTCGACTTTAACTTTGCACAAACCTCTTATTTTTAGCTAATTTAGAATTATCGATTCCAATCTATGAAAAACGAGCTCTGCCCTTTGCCTTTTCTATTCAATTCAATTCATTACTACCAGCATTTCTTTGCAAATGTAATTACGGATTGAAATTTACGTTCAATCTTGCAGTTGCATGAACTACCCCAACTCTGTGCTATCTGACTTGCTTTATTTATTTGTTGTGCTGCAAGCAGGGTTGAGTAGCGGGCTCAATACCATCTCAATATGTAAAAGAATTTCGATGATTTTTAAAATAAAAGTAAAAATTTTCCACATTTACAAATGTTTATATTGTTTCTATGGAATGTACAGCTGATTGCAAATAAAAGTGGGACAGCTAATATGTAATATGTAAAATGATGTACAGTCATGCTCACATAAATCTAGTACAAGCAATTTAGATCTAGTTACGCAATTATTTAAAATTGTTTTTTTGTACAACTGACTTTTCATTAAGTACAAAATAAAAGAAATAAAGGCAACTAATATTTTAAGACTCCACCATTTGTGTCAATTACAGCCCTTAATCACCTAAACAAAACAAATATGTTTGTACAGTCAGACCTCGCCGTTCGCGCGGGTTACGTTCCAGAAGAATGCTGCGAAGCGCAAAACTGCGATGCGCAAGTAAACACATAAATGATAAAAACGGGGTTAGGTTCCATTAACTAGATTGATTTATATTATGCAACCTCAAAACACCAAAACTTTTCTGCGTTTTTTGTCTGGCAAATCTGAAGGAGAAACTTTACGCATTGACGACATGGTTTTCCGTGTTTTAAAAATTAAACTCATTTGAATTTTCAGCAGAAACGCTCGAGTAGACAGTAAAATTTAACTTAAAATTCCATATGTAACATAAGTCTGCCACTTGAATCTAGAGCTCAAATGTTTTACTTCGACACGAAGTGTACGAAGTATCGAAATTCCCTCATATCGAAAACCACTGTGAGTCAAATATCTCTAAAATTCGAGCCAACCGACTAATGAACCCACTATATCAAATCTTCGTCTCGGCAGTGCGGATGTTTTGGTGAAGATCCCAGCCCACTAGATCAATCCCCCGTATTGGGGGGTGCCTAAACGTGCTGTGCGGGGGATGTATGTTCGTATGTGTACACGATTCCGGTCGCCAGGAACCTTACTGAAGTCTTGGATAGTTTTCATACGATATGTCCTTCGAAAATGAAGGCAACATCAACTTTTGAGCTATGGTCGTCGGCAAAAAAAAATTTTGTTTTTTTTTCTTTTTATAAATAACTGGTTTATAGCATTTCATTGTATTAGCGAAACGAAGTGATGCTGAGTATCGAAGTATTCTTGGAAAGCACGGAAGGGCGCTTTTCTTGGGTGGGGGGTACCGTATATTTTATTTATTCAAGTTATAATTTTACAATTTATTTCAGGTCCAATTTGGTAATAAGAGATTCAAAGGAACAGGCTCGATAAGTGTGTTTACAAGTTCGGGATAAATAATATGAATGTCGTACCCGGTCTAAAATCAAACCCGGGTACCAGAAATATATAACAAAAATGTTAGCGTACATGTACATCTGAACATTCTTTACGCCGCGAGTTTTAAACTGAACTAAATTAAAATAGTTCCTACTCTCCCACCAAAATCACACAGAGGATGTTTATGTTATTTCATCCCATACTGACGCGATTTAATGGTACTATTGACGGGTTGAATTTTTCCGTGAAGGGGATATATTATATGAAACAAGAAACATTATGTGGTATGGGATGGGGTGATTCTGGTTATTACTGCATGGTTATGTTCTTCTAGAGCTTATTCCTATTGTTTTTAAGTTTTTATCATCTTCTCCGAAAAAGACTGACTTACTAGAAATTACATAATTTACTAGTCGGGTACCCGGGTCCTGAAAATATACCCGGGTTAACTATTACCCGGGTCGACCCGGGTACCCGCCGACAACCCTAATAAATAATGTTATTTACGTGTTCATGACATAAACCGCATACCTACGTCTCCTTTATTTACTTACGGCCAGTCTTATGAAGGTCACTAACCTGATGTTAACTTTAAATCGCTGTTAAAATAAACAACAGCTCATCAAAACTTTGGCGCTTATGACATATTCATTAGTAAACAAATTTTTACGCGCTTTTGTTTATTTTAACAGCGAATTAAAGTTGTCAGATTAGTGGCCTTCATAAGACCGGCCGTTAGTGTTGAAACAGTTAACGTTGGCAATTCCATCCGCGAACGGCTAAGAAAAAAGAGCACAAAGGTGCCCCGCGTAAAATCAAATCAGCAAACCGCAAAGCCGCGAACGGCGAGGGATGACTGTACTAGATTTATGTGAGCATGACTGTACAATAAAATATTAAATACTTGTAACTATGCTGCCTTTTCTTATGTTTCTATTTTGAATAATATTGTATGTAGTCACCTACGGAACTATAACTTAGAGCCATTTTCACAAGTTATTAAAAATGCAAAAAGTAGTCTCAAGACTTGTCACAGTTTCATTTGCAATCAGCTGTACTTGTGAAGTAGAGCTAGCACCAGCCTCCCCTAATCAGGGTTTTTTGTGTGCTTAGTGACACTGTATGTGGTTTCGAAATTCAAGTCGCGACTTTCCACGGAGACGAAGACCTGATTGTCAGAATTTTATAGGCATCCACAGTCGCCTAAACATTGAGTCTAACATCCTCCGATTCTGGAAAATGTTTATTTGCAGTTGGGAGCAACGCATAACAAGTTGATTAGAATTACTGAAGTTATTAATGGTCTTACTTTACTTAATCCAAAGTCTTTCTAACGTTAGGTGTAAGGAAAAACCAAAATTCAAAAAACACATTTGAATTCATGAAAAAATATAAAAAGTGTAGCTCTAGCTTTATAATATCCAAAATTACCAGTCATATTCAATACCCGTGTTTTGGGTAATTACCTGTTGATTGGCAGTAGTTACTGTAAATAAGCTCTGTCACTTCCCCACCACTTCAGCCATTGCGTATCATTTACTTACATGCAAGCTAATATCTGTTGTGCTACAACACATTTGAAAATCTGTCTAAAATTTCTTGCTTGGTAATTTTTGGTATTAAAAATTGATAGAAGTTTATAATTTTAAATATAATGGATTGTCACAATTGCAGTAAATCTCACTCAGAGCAAGTGTTACATAAGTAAATAATCTTTACTTATGCAAGTATATATTTTACAGAAACCTAACAGGATAAAATATTGTTTTAAATAACAGTTTAATTATTGTGCACATGCATACAGTATATTACTATGAGACAGTGGCGGCTGTTCCTTATGGGCGCTAGCCTCCCAGCCATCAATAGCCTACATGGCATTAGAAAAAAGTAACAATTCTATAATTGACAATATATTTCATCATCTAACTTATTGTTATAATACAACAAGGTTTAAGTAATGGTATCCGGAGGTAGCTATTCAATACCGCTTAAAACATGTGTAAGACAACATCCACGAACTATGTCAACATAACATAAGTTATAAGATCAACGTATTAATGCATGGAGCGGCTTGCAACTGTATTGAGCGATTCGACATAGTGCCCAAACCTATATGGCGAAAATGCTAACTCTACAGATCGAAGTTTCATACAAGCAGACCAATGTTTCTGAAATTTTGCAGTGGGCTATTATTTTACATTCTGAACAACTTTTTCTTGCGACATTTTTCTGTAATATAAACGAATAAGGTACTTTATCATTATTCTTTGTAATAAACATGCAGTTTCAATTTGACACAAGGGCGAAACAATGTTGTAGCCGAAGCACCGGTTAAACTCGGGCGGTTATTGTCTTATTTATAAGCACCGTGCTCCCGAATTGTAATGCTATTGAAGCGCAAAGACAACTGCCGCGGCTTAAAACATACGTGCAGTCTTTCATATTAAACGAATGTCAGTGCGCAAGGACATCCTTTTGCGTTCTTGCAGGTCGTGTTTACACATAATATCGATTGCAGTTGAAGCCTGTTTATTTATTTTGGGTAGTTTCGGTTGTTTCATGCAGTTTTCTACAAAAATAGCGAAAAATAGCATAACTAAAATAAATATACTCAACATTAACTTTAAGAGCCTAAACTTGGATTAAATTTCAACCTGCAAAATAAAGTTCGAACTCGCAATTTTGAAAGACATTTTTCTGTGGACATTTACAAGCAAAACAAATGAATATGTGGATCTAATGCATGCTCTACTTTTCCCATTACTAAATAAATTATCGTGTTTTGTTTTTAACACTTGCATACATTTTGTGTGAGTTTTGAATAATTTTTGTTGTGTGCTTATTCCTTTTGGATTAGTAAAATTAAAAATCATTGCTATATTTGAATTAAAACATCAACGGAATGTAGGTAATTGTTAAAAATTAACAGCGCCCCAAATACAGTTACATATCTTGAGCCGTCACAGCTATGAGATGTAAAGAGTTTATTTAGTTTCCAGAAAAAAACGTTTCCAAAACAGAAAAATGTGTAGTATCGCATCAATAAGTAAACAAATTCAGTAATAATTTATCAACTGTATAAAAGGTTAGATACTTTTAGTACCTGAAGTGTTTTATATATGACTGTTAACAATCGTTTCCGATGTTACAGTGACAATTGTTTAAATTTATACCTGAAGCCTGTGATGTAAATCTACAGAATAGGAAAAGACATCTTGTCGCTATCCCATCAGATGCTACACTTGGACTTGTCGCTATTCCGTCAGATGCTGCACTTAAAGTTCTGTCAAGGTTCTGAAAGAAGAAATTCATATTAAGAATGCTTGCTTTTCATTTACTTACTGAAATGTTATTAGAATGAATTTTATTGTACTGTTACATAGTGCGTCTAGGGGAATACGCAACACAGAGAACTTCGTTCAGTTTGTTACAAGTTAAAACCAACCATGAATTATAATATTTGTAGTCAAAATTGAGAAATCTACTTCGATAAATAACGTGAGAGACCGATGTAAATGAATGCATTTTATGAACACACAGGGACTGATTTGATGAAAGCATCGCTGCGCAGCACTGACGAAGTAAAAGCAACTTTAATCCTTAGCAGAATTTATTACTGGCATTTCCCTAGGTTGCATATGCCGACAGCCACACTATATTACAATACATACTAGATACGCCGCCTGTAAATGCGAAATTTTGCCTATTTTAGGTTATGTTATAGATAAACTGCAAGGAGAGTCTCAAAGTATTTAAACAAACTCCTGTAACGATATATCATCTCACCAAATGGTTTAATTTTTGTAAATGCCTCATTTCAACAAAATTAACGTATTCTAGTTGATAACAATCAACATGTAACACCACATATAATTACTAGTTACCACAAAACAATAACTAATAAAAGCGAATCCCCTATGTTATAAATTGGCAACACCATTTTTTCACAGAGCTGCACCCTGGCTACGGGATGGCCCAATTACACGATGAGCACAAAATTTATATGGCGCGTATAGGCAACCCTCGAGTCTCATTAATTTAAAAAATATTATGTGAATAAAATTTGGTTTAAAAAAGTATTCATAAATTTTAATTAATAATGCTGAATTAGGCATTAGCAATTAAAATATACAAATTATTTCTTGAATACAAATTACAACTTTTAATGTAGATAAAACAATTATTTAAAGAAAACGGCAGTAAAAAAAATTATTAAATAATTAAATACATTCAGCTGAAATTATATGCAATACAACATATATTAAATTCTAGAACAAAAACTAAATTCTTATAAAACAACTTCTAAATAAATAAAACATACGTATATTCATAAACATAATAAATAAATAACAACATACTTCGCTGCCAATTTCTTCATCTCCTTTCGATGTCCTTGGATAATGAAGGTATTTGGCATATTCTTGGTGGTGCACTTACTTAATATCAATTCGTCGCAGATGTGGTCATCGTCGAGGCAGTACCTTTCTTCAAAACCTATCGATGATTTGTAGAACTGCTTGACGTTATTCCTCAAAGTAGGTTGAAACTCGGTAACTGAAAGACAAGCATATAAATAATCCTGAATAGTTTTGATAAATAGCCTAACGTTGAAAATTTTGAAAACTACTACTGTTGCTTGTTATTTCCTTATTTTGTGAAGGAAACAAATTATCTGGTGCTCAAAACATGTACAAACACTTGAAGAAGTCAAAGGCTTATCATAACATGAACATAAAACTGTATCAGTTTCTACCGCATTTGAAAGAGTAACGATTACTTCTTCTAATGCTTCGGAAGCTAAAGAAAGCGGTACAGAAGTTTACGAAAATGCTTAGACAGAGTAACCTGTAGCCAAGATATTTGCAGGAATATTTATTTTTCATGCTGACCATTATCACCATGCCAAGGAGATCCATAACTGAAACAATTAAGTATTTTAGTTAGATGGGTTAGATGGAATATTACACAATTAACTATAAATGTTTATTTGGCTATGTCGCTGCATACAAACTGAGAATATAAATTTAGGAGCTGTATCAAATCGATAGACATTAGAATTAACAAATATTTAAACAGAATATAAGTAATACTTAACTGTCAACTATGCAGATCGCCACACTTAACCTCAACAAGCAAGAAGATGTTGAGTAGGCGTGGGGTGGGTAACAGAAAGGTCTCTCTTATGTGACGTCAAAACATCGATATTCTTGTCCGCGCCTGCGTGTTATAGGTTGTAAATCTTCTCACCCCGACCCGACGGGGTGGCCCCATCATTTTTATGTGTTTCCGAATCGCATACCTCAGATTTATCCCTGTACTAGTTACCGTTGCCATTGCGCATGCTAAGTCATCAAACTGTTGCGCATACGCAATAGATGATTTCGCCACAGAGAGTCATCAGCAATCAGTGTACTAAAAGTGCGCTGTGACACTGGTGTTTTCATTGTTACTTGTGTTATGGAGCATTCAATCTAGACTGCAACTAACCTAAACAAGCTAGCACCACACACACACACACACACACATACAGGCGCCGGCTATCTTTATGGCATATTTACCCCTGGCCTGAATTGTGGCATAGTCACATTTTGTCATTGCGTTAGCTTGCTACCTTATCTAGTAAATGGCTGTACTTATCAAAATTTACATACACTCCATGTGAAAGGTATGCACTCCTGCTAAAGGAATAGGTCATAGTTAATGGTTGACGGTTGGAGTGTATAAGTATGCCATTATTTTGGAAAATTGATGAACGAATGTGTGTTATGTGTGTATGTATTTTAAGGTTACGTAGAGTTATGAGCAAGATTCTAAATCACAAGGATATATTGCTTCAATTGCCAGTACCTACCCTTTTCATTCTTTATACCCCTTTACCACCTAAACGAGAAACTAGACAAATTTAATGTGATTAATAAATAAGAAACCTATAGCTATACATATTAAACGAAAATTATAATCCAATATGACTAGCGTTTTCTTTTATTTTCAAAATTTGGTGTAGATTTTGTGACAAATACACCAATTTTCTTCTCATTTTGTGATTTTGCAACTATTCCATACATTTTCCAAGTTTTTTGTTGAGTAAACAATTTATATACGCTTTAAAAATTTATTGATTAAATATTGTATATCATTGTAAAAATACTAAAAATATAAAAATATAACTAAGCTGCGAATAAAAATAATTCCTTATAAAGATAAATGCATCAACAAATACAACTGAAAGGTATATAAATACATTTATGCTCTCCCCTGTTTAGTTTTAGTTACATAATTTTTGACGTAATACTTTATGTCTTTCCATGATCTAGATGATAAAACGTTACGATGTAATTCCATACATTCTTCACATTGCACTTTTCCTGGAATTTTTGATGCTTTTATATTCGTTTTAAAGAATGATATTACTGCACCAGATTCTTGTTCACTCCATGGCCTCTTGGTAGCAGCTTGACGTGCACATTTTGTGATCTTTCTAGTTGACTTTGTTTTATTCGTTACAACTTCGTTGGGTTTAGCTTTAGTTACAGCACTATTGCGTTTAGCTTTCCTGATATTTGAAGATATTGTTGATATTACATCTTCCGCAGCCTGTGTATCATCTGCACTGTTTTCTTGATTATTTTCTTCACCGTCGCTGTCTTCTACGTTATCCTCCTCGTTCTCAAGTGCAGGCAAATCTGAATAAAAATAATATTGTACATTAAATTAGAGTTGACACTTCAATTAGATTACTTACCAGTTATATTTATTTCATTTAACTTCTTTCCATGAAATTTACTAGCCTCCCCCTGCTCTACTGCCATTAATAGTCTGCTGACTTTTGTCATTTCAATAGATGAATCATGAAGTCTATAAAAATCTCTGTGCACCCTTATGTCGTGCCCTAAATGACGAGCTAACCAGTCACTCTCATTCTCGGTTAAATTAAATATTTGGCACACGGTAGCTATATACTTTCTTAATTGAGTACCATTTATTAGTTCAGGTTGTTGCAGGTCGGCTTCTGAACACAATTTTCTCAAACAATCTCTGATATGTTCTTTAGAATCATTTCCTCTAGCAAAAATATAAGAATTTTCTTTAGAAACACATACATCAGATCGAGTTTTTATTAACAAGTCTATTACTTGTTTCACATCATCAGTGAGTAAAACACTAACCGTTCTATGACGTTTACCAACAATTTCAATCAGCGTCAATCTAGATGCCAATTCGAGTTCAAGTGGAGATAATGTCTTTCTAAACTCCTCTGTGCCACTTTGTGTCCAATTTGGTCGTGAAGAATATTGTTCCAAGGTCATTTTTGAAGCTTCTCCAGAGCGTCTTTTATTAAATAGCACTATTTTGGATAGTGCCACTGCTGCCAATCGACTCCAATTTTGGTATGTCTTAGAAGAAGTTAACAGCAATTGTTTGCATGCTGTCATTTCACTGTTAAGGAAACTGTTTAATTTAATAAGATCGTCTGTTAAAGGTAGTAATTCAGTGGCATTCATTTTTCGCGTGTGCAATGTTGCAAGGGCATTAGATGATATTTTAATGGTCCATTCCAAATCCATAATAGTTAATAGCGAATTTAAGTTTTCATTTCGTTGTAAGTCACCTCTTCTCAACGCATTTCCTCTTTCAATAGCAATACATTTTCGTAGACTGTGCCCCAATTTTAGAGCTAAGGATGGAATTGAAAACTGTGGCCTATTTATTGTTTGATAACATACTGTGCATATATTTTTAACCGCCAATATTATTAAATCGAAGCAGTCTGGTCTTAGCCATTGAGAAAGCCAGCAATTACTTGGATCTAATCTCCTGAGTTCCAAAACCAATCTTGATAACTGTCGCATTGTTTGCCGTATAAGTTCACACTGAGTGATATGGTACTTCTCAAACTGCTTAATCAGATTATCTTGCCGACATACCAATGAAATCCTATCTTCTTTTAACTTGGTAAGAATATTAAGAACAAAATGATTGGAAAGTTTATCGCCAAAAGTGTGAGATATCAAAGCTGCACTTTCGGACATTGGTTTTCGATGCATGCTACCACTTTCATTAATCTTTTTTGCGGTACACCCGTATTTTAAATGATGCCATATGTGTTTTTTTAACATAAAACCCAAACAGTCTGGACAAGGACCATAATCATTGTAGTTCAATAAAACTTTTTCTTGCGGAGTGGGCCTTCTCACTAAAATCAATTCTCCTTCTTTTTTCATTAAAATTTCACAATTATGATAGTAATCTCCGATTTTAAGTAAATTTCCAAAGCTATTTCTTCGTTCCTTACAGTTTTTTGGCATAGCTAACAGTTTAGCAACTTCACTTTCATTGCTATGGACTTTTTCAAAGTGTATTGCTAGTTGTTTTAAGTTTTTATGACAAAAATAACATGAATGGACCTTATTACGGATTCTTTTTCCGGCAGTGCCATCTTTCGAAGAGTTAACTATGGCAATGGAATATTCTTTACCTGTGCTATCCATATTATTGCGTCTGTTAACGATTTTTTTATTGGTTTGGGGTTTTTTAACTCCTTCCTGGATATTGCTTTTCTGATGTGGGATTGGTTCTTTCCAGCTTTCTTCATCATCTGAGTCATCATTAGTATCGTTTTCAGATGGGACATATTCACTTCCAGATGACTCCACAATACTGTTGTCATCCCAATCCTCATTTCTTGCTTTATATGTTATCAATGGTATCTCTGGTATGACCACATTGTTTAATACGTAGTCGTCTTGCATAGGACAATCATCGTTATGTAATTCCTTATGTCGTGTCCTATATTGGAAATAATTTTCAATTGCCATAAACCCACTATCTTTATTAGTATTTGTAGTGCTGTCTATATCACATGTTGGAACCGCATCGAATTCACAATCCTGTAATACGTCTTTCATAATAATATTTTCCTTTGCCTGCAAGACATTTGCTACTTCATATACTATAGGTGTATTGACTTCAGAATGAAGCTCGGTAACCACCTGCATATTATTCACTTCAGTTGCAGCCAACATAATTCCACTTTTGCGATTATGATTTGCATTCCACCCTAAAATAAAAAATTCAGTTTTACAATAATCTTGCTTGAAGCATGTGGTATGTAGTGCTTACAATACCAGGCCAAACTCTTAATACCGGTATTCGGTATTTTAAATTTTTAATACCGGGATACCGGTATTAACACCGGTATTACTATTAGAAAATTTACTTATTAAATCTGTACCTAGTTATTATGACATAATTAAAAATCTTATACAAAAAAAACAGGGAATTCCATTAACTTATATTTTTTCTTTATAAGTAAATAAATAAATAACGTAGGTGAAAAATATAACAAATAATAAATTCTATAAATATAAAAGAAACATGTTTTTTATGTGTAACCTAATAAACCAACTAACACATTAATTAAAATTGTCAATAAAATAGTAATTTTCCCCTTTGTAGGTACTGAAGTATCTGTGACAAATCTGTTCGTCGTTGTAAAATGACAAATTCTAAAGCATCCAAAATAGTCATTCTACAGCTATTGAATATTTTTGTTGGAAATGAGCCTCCATCATACATTTTGAAAATGCACCAGCCATCAAAAGTTTGTAATTTTTAGGAATATGTTAATACCTAAATACCGGTATTTTTTACATCATACCGGTTTTCAATACCGGACAAAATTCGTCCGAGATACCGGTATTCAGGATCCCGGTATCCCCGTATTGTAAGCACTAGTGGTATGTAACTAAACACAAATTACACACATTTAACCGTAATAATATTTAACCAAAGCTAAATAATTATTTTGACAACTAAGGTTTCATTTATATTTTTCTAATCATATTAAATAATATGAACATTATTAGTGTGTTTTTAATTGAAAAAGTTATTTTATAATTTTATAATTAATGAAGCAATGGAATAGTATTTAATAATTCAATTGTAGTCAGCCATTGATATGCTGAGTTCTTCATTATTCCATTGTTATTGGCCAAGTTCTTCATTTTTCTTCAGTAAATCATGAAGTTGAAACATATAAACAGAAGATTCTGATAAATTTAAATGTAAAACCTTAGTGGCAGTAACAAAATTAATAAAATGTGTCTAGGCGCATTATTCACAATTATTAATGTAATTATTTAATTCGAGTAGAAAACGTATATTATTTAACTCGTGAGAGAGGCCATTATTCGCTTGGATTAATTATCGAATAATACTATGTGTTCAAAAAAAAATTACATAAGGGTTCGCCATGGAAAATAAAACTAATGTCAACAGCAACCTTTAGAATCTTCAATCACGATAACAGCGTATAATATAAACTTACAGTACCAACAACAGTGATGACAGTTAATAAATTCTAAAGCTTGCTGTTGACATTACTTTTATCTTCTATAGCCAACCCTTATGTAATTTCTTTTTAAACACATAGTATATAACTATATATTTCAGTATCACTGAAAACCAATTTTAAATGAATAAATCCGAAAATGATACAAAATATATCTATTGCCATTAAAATAATACTTAATTTTGTAATTTTATAGGCAAATGCGAGCTACTTACTCACAAGGTGTGCCAACAACGCCAAATTTCCCCGTATAGCCGTTATTTATAGTAAATAAAGTAGCTGACTTGCATAAGATCACGTGTGGTATGTGTTTAAAGTATTTTTCATTATGAAAGATACTTGAAAATGATAAAAAGTTATTTAAATTCGAGTCCCTCCGCTGAGGTCTCAGAAACCTTAAGAGATACGAAGTCTGTTAAGTTGAGTATTTTATTACTGAGCAATAATTTAAAAATTATTGAACAATCTATTTTATTTAAAAAAAAAACAAAAAACTAACAATTTCAGTTTTCAGCCATAATTTGTTTGTTATTAACAATTCATGCTGATTTTAACGATTTATAGGATGGTTGAATTTTACTGGCAGAAACTGCTGTTATTTACAAAATTTTAATAGATGACCATGGAAAAATGATTTTAATCAACTAAGTCACATGTCGTGTAGGTACAATTTCTCAAGTACTACAAAATAACCTATACCCGAGTTAAATACTGGCCCCTTTTGACATAGCTATTAGTGTCAAAAGTGACATTTTAAGCACAAGTAAATAACATAACTTTTTCCAATATCTACTTCTAAGGCTGTATTTTATCTATGAAAATCTCCATGGTAAAGTAACATTTTAATGATTAGGGAGTATAAAATGCTACTTTATTCACTAGTGAATAAAATAGTCCATAATCCATAGCAACTAACAAAATAAATACGTGCTACCGTGGTAACTAGTACAAAACCGATACATGATATTTAGTTAAAACTATTTATTTAATTTTAAAACTTATTTATTTAACTAAATGTAGGAATTGGAAAAAATTTTGCCTACCACACGTAAATGAAGAGATTTTATCCATTCAAGGAAATTATTGCTTTTGGCGTGCAACGTAAAAATTATAGCACAAGATGCAAATCACTGACGATAGAACACGACCAGGGCCAAAAACGCTGGTTACACCTGAAGTGCATACGGAACTTTATGTAGAATTGAAATTAATTGTTAAAAAACCTTTCTGTTTTGGCAGTGACTGCATTTAAACAAAAAACGCACCTCCCCCCCCCCCCCCCAATTAAAGTCGATTATTTATAATCGATCGAATAAACCTGTATAACCACAGAAATAAATTTAAAAACTTGAGTGACGTCAACAGGCCGAAAACATTTTTATGGCTCGAGGACGAAAAAGACTTTGTTGGTTTATGCCTGAAAATTATGTTTAAAAAACACTTCTCTTGGATCTATCGTACATAAATGTACATTTGTTTTCGTGAAATGTTGTTTGAATTACTGTTATTTACTTTTCAACCAGTTAAGTAGGTCGAAAAAATAATGCACCTACCTAATGCAACACATCAAAAAGTTGTTTTTTAGTAAAACGAAATTATTTTTATATTATTTGATTTTTAAGTTACTTATAGTTGCATTCATAAATTAGGAACTATTCCATAGCCATACTAGATAAAAATAATTTTTGATCATACTACAATTCTAAAAAATATTTCCTGCAAGTACATAAAATTGCCACTCAGAACATAAAACATTTGCAACATACTCTCTAATTCAAAATCTGTTTTTGTCAGTGAGGACCATTTTTGGAACAACCATCTAGTATGTTATACATCATTGAAATTAACATATAAAATTATATTATTTATTATAAAAATCGAATTTTACGACCATAAGAAAAATTTAAACTGAAGATCATTCTGCAAATCCTAGAATGTGGTGAAAAATAGTGATGTGTCGATCAGGTTGGACCGGTACAAAGAAATGAATCCGGGTCAGGATCGATTTGGATCGAATCCAAGTTTCCAGTCCGGATTCGTTCCGATGATCGAAAAGGTGGCAAAGGCGTCAATTCTCGCGGACATTCATTCCTTTGGCGTTGCGTTATTTAATCCAATACAATGTTTTCTGAAGGTTGACGGGCAACGGGGCACATGACACGACCGGAATTGCATGCTTTTTTATCAGTTATCAGTGATTTATGGCTTTTGGCGTCTTTATAGGTGCCCATTTAAAGTTTGAAACAAAAACGTACGTACGTAGTGGTCCATTTTTAAAAGTTGAGTAAATCAGATTTTTAGTTAATTAAGTACAATTTGGTAATGGTGCTTACAAGTAGGTATACGTTAAGAAACTACAATTAGCTGGCACATGCTTACGTTTTATAGCGAATGTCATAGGATGGCAGATTTAAAGCTGAAATGATGTCATATCAAAGAGCATATAATGAGGTCATATTTAAAGCTGAAATGATGTCATTTTCTTTTCAGGACAGCCGCGACAGTGATCTGATCAAAATTGAAAGAAAAACAAATATAATTAGAATCCCTACGTAAATTAGTTACCTACTAGAAATGCATCAATGTGATTTCATGATGCTCATATTTAGATAGAAAGCCCTGGGTAAAATACGCTCGGTTTCAAAACTTAAATGATTTAAGAAATTAGTTAGGGTGGAACTTTCCACACTAGGCTAATGGCATGATAAGTGCACTTTTCTTAATTCACAATAAATTGTTTACTTACCTCCCAACTGTTTTTTAATTGTACAAGCTAAATCACTGTCACAACGCGCCAGACACCAACACTCCCAGAGCAGAATATATCCTCTTTGGAAATTACAATGCAAGCAAATTTTACGTACACGCGCAACTGATTTGTGGCAGATTCGCGCAGCATGCCACAGTTAATTGTGCACTTATAAAAAAACACACCGGTAGGGGGCGCGGATTTCAGTAACTTCTTGATGTGTCACAAATATAGTCATTCTGTACGATTTTACACATTTGAGCTGGACCCCACTTGTGACATATTTTCTATTATATTTTAAAAACAACCCCACCCCATAAAGAATGCTATCGCAATTGGGTTTCCGCACGAAAAAAATTGTGGCATATCGAAAAATATGCCACAATTCCAGGATAGGCCACAATTCAGCGCTATGCATGCGCGATATGCCATAGTTAATGGCACACGTGAGCACACAGACACACACACACACACACACACCCACACACACACACACACACTGTCTTTGAACCGCTTCAGATGGTCGACGTGTTACTCCCTTCGATTATTTGGAGCTACTGTTTCTTCACGTTGCGACAGCATCAACCAAACAAAGGTTGACTTCCTGTTAAACAAAAAAAAAACAGCATGCAACCAAAAACTGTCAGAAACTTAAGATTAAGATGTTAAAAAATTAATCAAATCTGAAAATGTTAAATGGATATTCAAAATTCTAAATTTGCTTGTATTAACAATTAAAAAGAACTTATTTCACACTGTAATATTCTTCTTACCTGCAAAACATTAACAGACATTTTCAAACTGTCAAAAATAAAAGTTGAAATTGTTCAATAGCTATTTAAATGTTACGTTGATAAAGTGAAAACTAACTTCTCTCTCGTTAGCCTCTTTCATTCCAGTATTGGATATAAGCCTCCGCAGTATCTCTTATTTTGTTTCGGTCGTGGGCTCTTTTCATCCAGTCGGGACCGGCTACTTTCTTTATGCCATCTGCCCATCGTAGTTGTGGTCTTCATCTTTGTCTTTTTCTGGTCCTGGGTCTCCATTGTTGAATGATGTAGTTCCATCGGTTGTCATCGTATCTAGCGTTGTGCCCTGCCCACTTCAGCTGGCTTGCATGTTTAATAACGTCCTTTACTCCTGTGTGCTGCCGAATCCATTCATTTCTCATTTTATCCTTTAGAGTTATGTGTAACATTGATCTTTTCATTGATCTTTAGGTCTTAGCGAGTCAGTCTATATTATGTTTCGTGAAAGTCCAGACATGTACTTCGTATGTTAGAACTAGGAGTACACATTGGTCAAATATCCGACGTCGCATATGTAGTGGAATATTTTCGTTTTTCAAAATATAGCTCAACCTGCCGAAAGCGGCCCATCCCAGTCTTGTTCTTCTAGTACAGTAAAATTGTCGTTTCACCTTAACAAAATTGGCCGCGGCGATTCCTCTTGCCTTGTGCTTTTTAGGGTCATTAGACAAATGTAGAAGCAAAAAGCCGTGCCCCCACCCCCTGCCAAACAGCCGTTATCTTGGAAACGTCTTGAAATCGTTTTTTATCGTGATCCATTGGTCGCACAGAAAAAGTTATCGAACAAAAAATGTTGGAAATAAAATTCTACACATTTTTGGTCGGTGCTGCGATACCGAGAAGTTGGTATTTCGAACGGTAGAGAGCGACAAGATTACCAAAAATTATTTTTGCGTGAAAAGCGATAAACCTTTTTCCCAGGTATTTTCCTTGAACACCTGCTGTTCTAAACGTGTTATAACTTGCATTCTACGCATCAGTTCGGAGTAAAACGTAATGGATAAACGTTCTGTTCTGTTCATAAAAAATTGCCCGATTACTGTTTTGTTTGCAAAGACGAAGTCGGCGAGGACCAAAAACCCGTGACTGCGCGAGGTAGAAATGGTCTTATCAAGGCCAGTGTGATAAGAAAGGATTCTGAGAACGAAAAATATTTAGAAGATCCGAATATCATTGTTGTTTTACCTCGCAAAAGAGAAATGGCTACTTTGCTGCGCCGGAATATAATTTCCCACGCCACGCGGAATTTGAAGGGCTGTAACTCGGAGACTATTTACAGCAATTACATTATTAAAATATATTCGGGCACATTTTTTCAAGCACTACAACTTTCACATTCGAAATTTTCCGAAAAATGTCCGCATGACTAGACCTTGTCCATTACAAACAAACAAACAAAAAACCACCCCCACAGAGTTAGATTGGCGGAAACCGATTTTTGCAAGTTATAGCACGTTTAGAACAGCAGGTGTTCAAGGAAAATACCTGGGAAAAGGGTTTGTCGCTTTTCACGCAAAAATAATTTTTGGTAACCTTGTCGTCCTCTACCGTTCGCAATACCAACTTCTCGGTATCGCGGCAATAACCAAAAATGTGTAGAATTTTATTTTCAAAATTGTTTGTTCAATAACTTTTTATGTGCGACCAATGGATCGCAAGAAAAAACGATTTCAAAATGTTTTCAAGATAGCGGCTGTTTGGCAGGGGGTGGGGGCACGGTTTTTTGGTTCTACACTTGTCTAATGACTTTAAACAAGGCGGTCTATATTGTTCCAGGCCATGACACTGGCTCTGTTGTCAGATTGTGTGCTAGGCCATTCCAAGACACACTAAGTTATGTTTGTTTGAAATATATTTGACGTTAAAAACTATTTTGACAAGGCAGTTCATACAGGGTGTAGAATTGGTTCACGCACCCCAAATGATTTTAGAGAAAAAGTGTAAATATGTTTCTTGTAGAGAAAAAAATACTGTATACTACCATATCATTACTTATTTTTTTACTTTTCATACAAGGGTTAAAATTAAGGAAATTAAAACTACTATTTTAGCAAAAATAGGTAGTGCCTTGGAATCGTTGAAACAAAAAACAATTGTTAGTTAGCTGTCATGTTAGCGTCTTGATAATAAATGTAGAAGTGTTTTAAGTAATTCTGAGATAATATCATGTATTCGTTGAATGAAAAGATCCTAATGGTGAAATGGTACTATTCTGGTAATAGTGCACGTGCAGTGAGTGATATGTTTGCTGCAGAATATCCGAATCGACCAATTCCAAGCCACACTACTGTTGACAGAATGATCCGAAAATTTGAAGCAACTGGTACTGTAAATAATAAGTGTAAATGTAATGAAAACGCCTTGCAAAATGTAAGACATCAAGAAAATGCAAACGCTGTCGACGTATTACTTTCAGTAACTGAAAATTCTAATGTAAGTGTACGTCAAATGGGAGAAAATATTGGGATACACTACACTACAGTGCACAAAATTTTTAAAAAGCACCAGTACCGTTTCTATAAATATCAGTGCCACCAAGAGTTGCTTCCGAATGATATGGAGAGAAGGGCGGAGTTTTGCTACACCATTATGGAAAAAGCAAACGAAGATAGAAATGTTTTAAGGAATGTCTGTTTTACAGATGAGTGCACGTTTACGCTTAACAGTGAGCCAAACGTGCAAAACTGTAGAATTTGGGCTACACAAAATCCTCATAATTATTTAGCAACGAGAACCCAATATCCTCAAAAATTAAATGTTTGGGCCGGTATCTTATCGCATCATATTATTGGACCTTTTTTCCTTGATGGAAATTTAACGTCTGAACGTTTTTTACAAGTATTATCCGAAGAAATCACACCAGCTATAAATGAGGTTGCATCGGAAAATGAAGAAGTTTGGTTTCAAATGGATGGATGTCCTGCACATAACAGTCGTGTCGTTCGGGAATATTTAAATCAAAGCTTCAAGGCAAAGTTATTGGTAGAGGATACGAAATTTGTTGGCCTGCTCGGAGCCCTGACATTTCTCCTAATGATTTCTATTTATGGGGAAATTTGAAATCAAAGATTTACAGTGGTAACCGTTTTGAAGATTTGCAACAATTGAAAACTAGTATTCAAGATCACTGCGCAAGAATTTCGCCAAATCAGTTGGCAAATGTCAGACGAGAATTTTATGATAGACTGGGTTATTGTTTAACAGTGGCTGGAGGCTTATTTGAATATTTATTATTGTAATTGTTTTTTTTGTGTTAATTCGTTAAATAAAATTTACTTGTTCTATTGCAGATTATTATTCTCATTATTTTAAATTTTCAATATGCAAGAAAAACGAGATTCAGCTTGTTAAAATGACAGTGGCCTTGTTTCAACAGTTTATCAAAGCATCGCTGGTTTTTGTTAAGGTGGCAGTTTAAGTTTCTCTGTTTTGTAAGAAAGGAAAATAAATTTGCGGCACTAGAATGCATTGTCTAAACGCAAAATTACTTAAAACACTTCTACATTTATTATCAAGACGCTAACATGACAGCTAACTAACAATTGTTTTTTTGTTTCAACGATTCCAAGGTACCTATTTTTGCTAAAATAGTAGTTTTAATTTCCTTAATTTTAACCCTTGTATGAAAAGTAAAAAAATAAGTAATGATATGGTAGTATACAGTATTTTTTTCTCTACAAGAAACATATTTACACTTTTTCTCTAAAATCATTTGGGGAGCCAATATTTGAACATTAAGAATTTAACATGGAAATCCCTATGGTGCGTGAACCAATTCTACACCCTGTATAAGTTACAAAACTGCCTTTGAAGTGTTTCGTACCAAGCTGCAAGTTAACTTACGCTTCATCAGCTGCTCCATATGTTAGCTTGTTGAAGTTTTCATCTAATGGAACCATATATATAATACACATATATTGCTGGTAGGGCCTGGAAACTTCAGAAAACATTACGGCGCCGACATAGTCTCACTTAGAGTATAACGCGTCTCGTGCGCATGCGTGATAACTCGAACTCCGCCTTTAGAAGCGAATTTTAAACGTGCCCACTTCCCCATTGGGCGGACGACGCCGCCGCGCTTGCGCACAGCTCACCGTATACATGAAGGAGTTGGTTATGTGTCTCACTTCATCGGTAAGGTTCCCACTCATAGCCGCTAGCAATATAGTAAGTATTAGATATATGAATGGAACGGTGGCACAAACAAGGAAAGAAGTTTTGCATTTAGAGCACTGGCGGATTTAAAAGGCTAGTGATGTGTATGAAAAGCACTTTAAAAGAGCGGATATAAAGGATAATAAGATGAACAGACTTGTTCTGACCGCAATATCACTAGCTTACAAGCAAGTTATTTTGAAGAAATTACTGTTTTAGACAGAGTCAAAATTAGTAGCAATGGAAAATTAGGTACCTACCCATTAGGAATTGTTTTTAAATCGAATATTACATTGAATTGGAGCACTACGATGTAAATAACAGTGATTTTATAGATGTTTTTCAACTGATATGTATTACAATGACAGGAATAGTGCACGGACAGATTGTTCATTTAGTGACAAAAACTAGCAATTTTTTGTTAAAGGTTGGCAAAGCCATGTTGCCAGATTGTGGTAGGACATTCCAAAGGTCACTTTATAGGCCCAGTGTCATGGCCTGGAACAATATAGACCGCCTTGCCTTAAAACACTGGGCAAGAGGAATCGCCGCGGCCAGTTTTTTTAAAGTGACGGGATGTTTTCCGACAATGTTACTGTACTATTCTAGTTATTCCATTTTTTTAATTTTCTTATCCCATTTTGATCTGTTGCCCCAGATATAAATATTCTTCCGCTTGCTTTATATTTGTCTCTCCTGTCTTTACCGTAACTTCTTCTTCCGTGTTTGTCATTACTTTTGTTTTGTTTTGATTTATTTTAATCCTATACGTTTTGATTCTTGTTCTAATTCATTTAACATGACTTCTAGTTCCTCTTTTGTTTCAGAAATTACTGTAATATCGTCGGCAAAGCGGAAGTGGTTTAGTCTCATTCCATAACTTACTTCACACTTAAACATCATTTCAATGTGCAAAATATTATCAGACATTTGATAACTGGCAGAATTAAATTTGAGAGATGTTTCAGAACTAAATAAAATCGGAAAAAGTCAAACGGTTATTTAAAATTCTAAATTTCTTTGCGTCAATGAAATCCAAAATATATTATTTCGCATTAAAACATGTTTTTAATGTGAAAAATATTAAGCCATTTAAAATTCAGTGAAATGAATTTAACGAAATTGGAAATGATATAAGTACATACAGTTAAGTATTTATAAAAAAAAACTCATAATCGATGTCATACTTACACTATATTAATGAATGTGCGAAATATACTATAGCCCATTTGAAAACAGGCACACTAAAATTGTGAAGTCTACAGAATTCCGGTAAGTAAAAAAAAGGTTATACAATCGTATACATTTATAAAATGAATTTCACACTTAAACATTTGCCTAACATTCTGTTGAAAATCTTAATATCATTAACATAGCTTATTTCACATTTTTAATGTACTATGCAAGACAAAAAAAAACTGGGACCACTCTTGATAGAGATTTTAACATAATTTGATTAGCTTAGACAAGACTTTAAACAATTACAATTACTATAACAATTTTGATTCATAGCAATGTCTAAACAGGTTAGCAATTAAGTTAGAATAACCTAGCAACTATACATAATAAAGCAGTGACAGTCACAACAGACCATATTAACTGTCTCAGTTTTTTTGTCTTGCATAGTACATACGTAAACGTTAATCATTAAAAATAAAGAGTTGATTAGTAGTTAGATATTGTGCCCCTCTTAATCGAAAGGCTACCACAGCCCTGGCTATCTCAAACCCTCGGCAGATTATTGGCGTGGATTAGGACTAGGCGGTTCTTTAGGTTAAAAAAATGCATATAATAATTTGGAAATACAAGTGGGCGCCAGTCGTTCACCACAACAAAAAGAACAGGTCTAGCTAACAGTCGAAAACACACCTACCTTTTGTGGCTTCCCGTTTAACAATTCCAAACTCAAAAATCTGTAAAGGGCTTTACTCAGAACTACCCCCGCAAGTGGACGTTGTGACACTAAATACCTTAAAAAATCAAAGAAAACTAGAGGTAAAATATCTTCACGGTTCTAATAATACTAAAATAGTAAAAGGAAACAATTGGCAATGCAATTTACATACATTTTCAAATAAAAAAAACATTACTGGCGAAGCGTTGGAATTCGAACGGCAGCGACTACGAATGCGATTCCAACGTTTGGCAAGCACATCGCCTGTTCCTCGCATGCGCCACGGAGCACTCCCGGGGTTGTTGCGTCGAAGCTGCCTTAAATAGAACACATTCTTCGTTGACCTCTTTTTCTGTTTTACCACATCTACCGTATATCTGTTGGGTCCTATTTTTGTCAAGGGTAAAGCCTGAACTATCTGCAAATTGTTACTCTTATCTAATTCTGAGTGAAAGCAAAAATAAACAAAACTTAATTTTTAAGGTGCACACCTTGTATATATTTGTCGAAATTTTTCTCGATTTTATGCCAGGTAGACATATAATCTGAATAAAAAATTTCGTCTTTCTCCAATAAATAATTTTTGAGTTATGCCGACAGCAGACAAACAGACGTCATCTTTTCGTCATCTAGAAACACTAAAACGTGAAGATCTGAAGAAATCTCGAAAGGCGATGTTTTCACAATTACAATTGCAAAGCTATAGAGGGTCATGTGTTAGTACTCACAAAAAGCTACGTTGGGTAAGTAATCATCTGATCTAAATCCAAGGCAGCGCTATGCGCACATGGGACGCCCTTGAAGCCATTGCCGGCAGTTCAGGAGATTGGGACTTCCCAATCTCCTGAACTGCCGGCTCGATACTAGCTCCTGAACCAAATGGGAATACTTTCGGAAATCTAGTAGAAAAAAACCTAGTCACGAAAGTGGTCAGGGCCAGATGGCTTGGACCACGTCGAAGGCAGCTATGCGGGTCCCCAGGAAGAGATTTGACGCTACATGTAACAGAGCGCGCGTGCGGAGAGCGGACCTAATGCCATATAAATTAACACTCAAAGATCGGGAGAAATACAATCGTGCTCACCTTACGATAGATAACTGCCCAAGGAACACGTGCAGTTTAAAAATTATTGCTTGTACTTAAACCCCGAGGGTGTAGACGAAGTTTCCATTGCTTTTAAAGAAAGCTGACGTGTCTCCACCTGGATGTTTATAGAATAAACGTCGACTTCGAATCCCATAAGGCCACCGACCGAAGTAATATATAGACGTCGTGCCTTCAAGAGGGCAAGCGGAAGAGTGTCCGTCTAACGAAATCAGCGCTCGCAGCGCTTATCCGCTGGTAATGCAAACTTAACAATGGAATTCCCCCAAAATGCATCGAGCTACGAAAATTAATCCGAAAAAGAGAGCAGACTCATTTGCCCCACAATAAGAAATTATACTTAGCGCAGCGAACAAATAGAGTTGCAATGCAACTCAAACATAGATATACAAATACCACTTATAACTGGATAGGTCTCTAGTGTTCATTGGGCGTGTCAACTCGTGAAGTTATGCAACCCGCCTATAAGTAGTATTTCGCTCATTAATGCTTATGGACGAATTACAGAAACTTAACTTTAAAACAGGTAAAATTTAATTACTACAGCAATATGAATAAAACTATTGCGCTATCATATTATACATAACCTTATGTTTTAAATTTTAAAACATTTTGCTTGCAGTATTCAATCTTATTGAGATACTAACACAGAAAAATCAAAATGATAATAAAAATATAATTATAATAGCTTTAGGTTATGGGATTTAAATGAAAAAATCTGGTGTGATACACTCATACAACTTCCTTTTACAGTGATCTTATAATTAGTCAAAAATTTGATTTTTAATTTTTAAGCATTTGTAAAAAAATTTCAAAAATTACAAATTCTACAAAAACGATACAAAATACTGCGTTAGTTGAAGAAACAAATTTTCTCTAAAATTTTAAGCTGAATTCAAAAATGTAATAATATACCGGGTGTTCTATTTAAAGTAGGAGTTAATACAAAAAATAGAAAAAACAAACGAAAGAAACCTATTTTAGAAGTATTCAACTGGAAAATCACATATCTCACATCAATACACATTAAAAATGTAATGAAAATGTAAAATTTTAAAAAAAATCTTTAGAGTCGTTTTTGAAAACATCGAAAAAAAATGAAAAATAGCAAAAGTAAACACCATACTTTCGGTTATGCGATTTTCTTCAAAAGCTTGCTGTCGCATCTACATAGTACACAAAACTTATATATGAAGTTTCAACCCCATACCTCTCTCCGTTTTTGAGATATTCTGTTCCCACACAGACAGACACACATACTGATAAACAGACCAATGACCAAAAACATGTTTTTTGGGTTCAGGGGACTCTAAAACTTGAAGATCTGTTGAAAACTCAATTTCAAATTTTTGAAGTGAATCCAATACTTCCTTTATCGTAAAAGGAAGTAAAAAGCAAAAAATGTAACATTTATTGTTTATTAATATTTATTATACAATACCCCGAAAGGTCTGTACAAAATAATAACACATATTCCTGAAGCCAAAATAGGACGATTTAACGCAACTTACCTCTATTCAAAGTTGCTTCGTTTAGCCGCTAGAGGGCTTTAAAGATGATTAGCGTTTTTAAATTTTTTCAAGTTGAAAAATATTTGATAGATTTTATTCCTTTTTTGGCCATGCGTGTGTACCAGTAAACTACAGCTTGTTGTGAAATCAACCTTAATTTCTAAAATTAGCCCTCTAGCGGCTAAACTAACAAACTTTGTATATAGGTAAGTTGAGTTAAATCATCCTATTTTGGCATCAGAAATATGTGTTATTATTTTGTACATACCTTTCGGGGACACCCTGTATACTATACAAAAAACAGCAGTTTTTAAATAAAATTAATTTTGACATTTTATGCCTAATTGGTGCTTGCTTTTCATGAAATTTAAATTATACAGTTTTCCATGATGCTACATGCGTCATTGTAAGAAAAAATTGACAATATTCTTCCCTAGCTGAAGTTCGTGCAAATCTTCTGAAAAATTTCTTCTGATACCGGATGAGCTGGCACAAATAAATGCAGTTTTTCAACTTTACAGCACCATTTTCTTAGTTTTTAATTGTTTAAAATACTTTTGCAAAGCTCCTCTCAATTTTAACTTTTATTATACAACAAACGAACAAACCACCACCGATCCTACACCTTGAAATGACTAGAACTAGGTAAAAATCAAATAGGTTCGCTGATCTGGCACACGTCTCGCGTAAATGAATGTGAGTTGGATTGAAATACAAATACTACAGTAGCGCTATCTCTTTCGTTAGTGCGCCTGCTTCACAAACGTGCATTGGTTTATACCGAGCAAGGCCGTTCCAGTTCTCGTAGAGTATTCATTTCTATGAACTCAAATCACATATCACAAAGTTGACTGGATCAGTATAATAATTATTAGAGAATCAGAGGGCGGTCCTTACAATTAGATCTAATTTCAACTGACATTAAATAATTTATTGAGGTTATAATATAAATATAAACTTCGAGCAACTTAAAAAGCATGATATTTGTGCACTTGTAATAATTATGTAGGCAATAATGAGATTTAGTAAGAGCCAGGCCACCTGCCTACATAGTACAAGTGCACAAATGGCATGCCTTTTAAGTTGGACGAAGTTTCAATTTCTATCATAACCTCAAAAAATTATTTAATGTCAGTTGAAATTAGGTCTAATTGTAAGGACCGCCATCTCTGATTCTTTAGTAATTATTATTAAAATACTGATTCAGCCAGCTTTGTAATATGTCACTGGGTTGCATAAGCAATTCTATTTGTTCCCTGCGCCAAGTATAGGCATCTAACGCTAAAATTATAAAGGTCCGTTACAATTATATATGTAATTATCTGTATTATTCAAAACCATCTCGCATATTTTTCCGATTTTTGTCTTGTGCCATGTTTGTAGTCGCCATTACGTCAATCAGGCTGCGTACCCCCTACACCTAGCCGACGTACCCCTAGGGGTACGCGTACCCTACATTGAGAAAGTCTGATATAGTGTAGGCGATTCCCTTTTACACAATGGTAGGTACCTACGTATTCTCACCTTTTGTTTAAATATAATCGCAAAACTTTGTCATGTTTAAAGTAGTGATGGGCTTATTCGAATGAAAAATAACCGGTTATCCGGTTATTAAAATAACCTATGTAACTCGGTTTTCGTTCCAAGTATTCGAATGAAAAATAACCTCATCGTGATACGTACTACGTGCCGTATCTCAGCGACTTGCGAGTGATCGAAATTCTGTAAATAATACGTCATTCATAACTCATACGCATAAGCAAGGCAGATTGTATTGAAAACACCATTTGGGCGTCTCGCTCTACAGTTTTCTCCCTTGCTTCCTTGCCAGCTGAGGCTCGCGGTTGATTCGTCGTCATATGATATGAACATAAATCAATTTTTTGCCGCCTTTAACCCGGCCGATCGATAAACATAAACGTTTTACCACTGTTTTTTATTGCGCTTAGCAAGCAGTCCCGCATATTTCTTTCTTTCTATACTTCTTAATAAATATCTCTTAATTTCCAACACATAATGTACATATTATGTTTTGGTCGGAAGAATGCGAGAGTAATGGAGCTAATGCAGAATAGCGAGTCGTAAAACTCATACAAATACAACAATATATTCTTCTTCTTCTTCTTTGCCTTTATGTCATCCAATTTTGGACATAGGCCTCCTTCAAACTTCTCCATGAGTCTCTGTTCTGCGCCTGCCTTTTCCAGTGTAAGCCTCCCACTCTTTTTAGGTCATCTTCCCATCTCATCTGTGGGCGGCCTCTTGACCTTTTTCCCAACCATGGCCTCCACTGCTGTATTACTGTGTTCCATCGTTGGTCTGATTGTCTGGCATTATGTCCTGCAAAGTCCCACTTCAGTCTTGCTACCCGTTCTCTGGCATCTTGCACCTTCGTTATTCGTCTGATCCAGATATTCGTTTTCTTATCTGATAGTTTTACACCTATCATTATTCTTTCCATGGATCTCTGTGTTTTTGCTATCTTATCCATGTTTGCTCTAGTTAGTGTCCAAGTTTGTGAGCCATAAGTCAGAATCGGAAGAACACATTGGTCGAATACTCTTGTTCTAAGATATTGAGGTATTTTTCTGTTTGTTAGCACTCCTTTTAATTTTCCAAAACCAGCCCAAGCTAGTCTAACTCTTCTTATGATTTCGGCCGTTTGGTTTTCTTTATTTACTTTGAGTATTTGTCCAAGATATATATATTCATTTACTGTCTCTAAGTTAACATTGTTGAGGCTTATTTTTCTTGTATCATCTGTGTTAGTCATTATCTTAGTTTTAGACATGTTGATTTTAAGGCCTATTTTCTCTGAAGCTTCCGACAGCTGTGTTACCATGTCCTGTAATTCTTCAAAGTCTGTTGTAATGAGTACGATATCATCTGCATATCTAAGATGGTTTAGCTTTTTTCCATTTATATTTATGCCTTTTTGTGACCAGTTTAGCTGTTTGAACATGTCTTCCATTGCAAGTGTAAAAAGCTTTGGGGAGATGACATCGCCTTGCCGAACCCCTCTTTTTAATGATATTGGTTTGGTGGTGTCTCTATCTAATTGCACAGTCATAGTCGCTTTTTCATATATGTTATGAATGAGTATTCTGTAGCGAGAATCAATTCGGCAATTGTTCATGGCTCTTTCCACGGCCCACAGTTCCACGCTATCGAAAGCCTTTTCATAATCTATAAAGGCCAGATATAGATTCAGATGATATTCATTTGCCTTTTCAATTAATGTTCTCATTGTTAGAAGATGGTCGGATGTACTATAACCCTTTCGGAATCCAGCTTGTTCTATAGCCTGGTAAGCGTCCATTTTGGGTGTTAATCGGTTGCTTATTACTCTCATGAAAAGTTTATAAATCTGTGATAACAGGGAGATAGGTCGATAATTTTGTAAGTTGTCTCTGTTTCCTTTCTTGAAAAGCAGTATAACTATGCTCTCGTTCCAGTTGTTGGGAATTTCGCTTTTATGAAGGCAATGGTTGAATAGCACTTTCAATTTTTCCATTATTATATTCTTCCCTTCCTTTTAGCATTTCGGCCAATATCCTGTCCGGTCCAGGGGCTTTATTATAGTGATTAATATTGACCCAAAAATTAAACAGCCGGTAAGGCGTTAAAAACGCGCTGAATGAATGTCTGTAAGTTGTTGATTTCTTGTGCAAATCCTGGTTTTTCTTGTGTGAATCTTAACTTTCGTTTCAGTTTTAATACGTCTGCATATCTTTTTCCCTTTTCACGTCCCTCGTCTAATTGACGAAAGAAGTATTCTAATCGTGAAAAAATCACCTTCTGAGAGTTATTCAGATCTTCACATTTCGGAGTGCCTAGATGACGAAAAACAGTTTCTCTCAATTCCATCTGCCTGTCTGTTGTCGATAAAACTCAAAAACTATTTGTTGGAGGAAGACAATATTTTGCGTGCGGATTATATGCCTTCATTAAATAATGAAACTGAGAAAATTTCAGTAAACTATATACAGGGTCAGCACCTAGAAAAATTAAATTCTGTCTATTTTGCTTTAACTCAAGAACTATTTACTTAAATGAAAGTAATATTTTGGACCGAACATATACAAGGTGAGCATCTTAAAAAATATAATGTTGTTTCTTTTTTGCTTTACCTGAGAAATAGATAAAAGTGATAATTTGCACATAGTTCTGGCTTTACTCTTGACGAAAATGGGAACCAACAGATACAGGGAAAATGTTGTACAAGAAAAAAGGGTCAACAATAAATGCGACACCGATGCGAGGGGCTCTCGGTGGCCCAGTGCAGCAAACCGGCGATTTACTTGTGAGGTATCGCTCGGAATAAAAATTCATACGTGATTACTATTTATTCATGGAATTTGATTTGAGCTACATAATAATATTCAAATCTACCCCGGGTTAGACCAAGTTCGTGATTTCTTCGGCAAATGGATCCTGGTTGAACCCCAATATTTTGCTTTTGTCGTACTTTTGGCTTGAAGCCACTTTCGCTGATGATTTTACATTTTTTAACCTTGTACTAGTTTTTTTTTAAGTCGAAACATTGGTACGGAGTAATTTTTTGCTAAATCAACTAGAGCATCTAAGTTTAAGCAAAATCTATCAACTTCATTTTTAAACTCGATCTCTAACTGATCATCATTATTCAAGTCTGTATGATTTGACTTTTCTTTTAAAAATTATTTTTCCAAAATTATCTTACTAATATCTATGAGATTCCTTTCGTGTTCATGTGCAGGCTCATTCATTAAAACAAAAATGCATTGACATCTTCAACAATTACAAGGGCTAATTTAGCCAAACTGATAGGTTAGGTGCCGTTGTGATATTTTTATTTAATTCATGCAAGTGCTTACAGAAAGCTCCACCTCGTCCTGATATGCATTGGCACAGCTTGATGTTTACAAATATTTTGTACAACTCTTCATTATTTTTAGATGACTGTGGTCCCATTGGATAAACAAGCGGTGGCTAAAGCAATTACTTTTAAAAATCGTAAAAACCACGATGATGATCTTAAGTTCACAAAACAATTGCTTTGATAACCTGCAATTGTTTTCCATTATTTACAGCAGCCTCCTAAAATCCAGCAATTTTTTTTTGCATAAAATCGTTAATCTTTATTGGAAAAACTAAACTACCCAAATATACGAGGTAATATTTAAAAAAAAGTTTTATTTGATAACTTTTTTGAGCCTAAAATTATTACTTAAACAAATTATGTGTACCTAACTCTCGTACTTTTAGAAATATCTTTCACCCTTTCATTTCTGTCAGACCCTGCGTTTTTATTTTAATTTATCATCATAAATTGAACTGAAGAATCACTCTTTTACCTCTTACAAAAACTAATTAAAAACACCATGCAGGTAAGAGTGTCGCGTGACGTGAGGTCAGCACTTCACCGACGTGTAGGAGATGTGAAAAGAAGTCGAAACTAAAGTGTGGTCATTTTCTCTAAAGCGACTCTTATTAAAGAATTTATGGCCTGTTTTAGTTAAATACTGAAGCAGCCGATACAATAAATGATATTAAGTCGTATTTGATACAAACTGTCTACGTTACTACGGAAATATTTACTTGTATGTCAAACAGTAAAGTACCTTAAAGTTCACTTCTCTGTTTGCGCTTATTAACAGTGTTGATGTTTACTTTTACAACGCGAGAGTACGCCGATACTCATTACAGTCATTACATTTACGGTTTTTGTGATGGAAACTCAGTAGCAGCTGCTCGAGAATATGGCTTGAGATTTCCAAATAGGCGACTACCGTGCCCCTCCGCACTTTGCGTTACGTGTAAGACGAATTTTAAATCAACGGTTTGAAGGACATGTAGAGGCGAACAGCACCCCTGGCCCCCAAGATCTCCGGACTTAACTTGTTTATATTATTATTTGTGGGGCCATATGAAAGATCTGGCATACCAAACACCATCAGAAACTGTTGAAGATCTTAGGAGATGAATTTTTGAGGTAGCAGAACTAATTCGGAATAACAATGATATGTTACGTAGGGCAACCAGATCTCTCTTAAGTAGAGCCAGAATATGTCTCGAGAGCAACGGTGGCCATTTTGAACAATCTTTATAGTAAATTTAAACTAAAATAAAAATAAATGTTGACGTTTCTGAAATTGTAATTATTTAATAAATAATAATTAAACACTATATTTTGAAAACGGTTTACTTCAGGGCATAACTTTATTAGACTTTTTAACTACATTTGGTCTAAAGATTATATACAGGAAGTTGTGACTTCACGTCGTGGGACACCCTTATATGCCTTTAATCATATAGAAAAAGAATTTACAAAATGTGCAAGGTATTTAAGAAATGCCCGGAGTAAATCTGTTTGCACCATTAAAAAACTTTTTAGGTTAACATACTGAACAACATGCAAACGCCACAAACAAGTTTCAGAGATTATAGAAATCAATAATTCTTGTAAATATCAATGAAATATATTTGACACCTAAATATTTCCTACAAATTAATAATAGAACAAATATTATGCAAACAAAATGTACAATTCTACCTTACGACTTTAGCTACTTATTAACTACAATATTTACAATTATTACCAACAATAACAAATTATAAGACAGATTTACAACCAATGCATATCACATATTGTCACTAACATAAAATACACAATGTTCAACTGTTAAGGATATTTGCAGCTGTTTGTTGAAGAAATCCATCTTGAGATTAAAGAATAGGTTAAGGTTAAAATCGTAGATTCTGCGATTTTACACTTTTAACCTATTCTTTAATCTTAAGATGGATTTCTTCAACAAACAGCTGCAAATATCCTTAACAGTTGAACATTAAACTACTGCCAGCTATCTATGTATTAATTATTTATAAAATAGACACTTGCAATTTTTCCAATTTAACATGTTATGAATTTTATCAAAATTAAATTATTCTGCCGATGGGGCCAACATTATACAGATTGGTGGCGGAAAATGTGTACATACGTAATAAAATGTGCTAGAGTATAGTTTATTGGCTTTGTATGTGTTAAGACAGAAACAGAAATACACGATTTGAAATCTAGTACCCCAAAATTCAATGTTTTTAAAAACAAAACACCTTGATTCTGCGGATACCAGATGTTAATCGCACATTAGTATATTTCTGTCTAACACAAACAAAGTTCATAAACTATACTCTAGCACAGTTGATTAATTATGTTCACCAATCTGTATATAACAGCAATGAGGTAAACATAGTAGCAAATATTCGAGTAGGCCTGACACTCATTTTAATTATAACAGATGTCAACCAAACATGCCTACTAAAATAATTTTTTCGTATGGTCATCTCTTTCTTACTCAAGCATTCTATTTTGCTGTTCATGTCATCTCATTGCTGTTAGATACAGTGCGAATAATGCAAGACTATACATTGACAACTTTATTTTAGCATTCATCAATTTACCCATGCTAGTAACAATTGTCGATTTTGATATTACAATGAAATAATCCAGTTTCAATTAGTTACTATAGTCACTGTGTTGTTATTTTCGTTACAAACACCATGGCAACATTAAGTAAATGCCCTATGTCTAATTTTGCATAATTCAGTCATATACAGTCTTACATTATTCTCAATGTATAATTATATTAATTACTGTCCCATCCGTATATCTTAATTCATTCACATTCACATGTGTAACTAAATGACCTTCATCTATCTCCTGTTCTGTATTCACAGAGAAAACAATTGTATGGTTTTTGTCCTTCATGAGTTTTCATATGTTGAACTAAATAAAATTTTACTGCTTCTGTATTCTCAAACAGCAATTGTGAAGCTTTTCTCCTGTGTGAGTTTTCATATGTCTGACTAAATCGCTTTTACGTGCCGTTCTGTATTCACAAACAGAGCAACCATGACGCTTTTCTCCTCTATGAGTTTTCACATGTTTAACTAAATAACTTTTATTTGCCGTTCTGTATTCACAAACAGAACAACTGAAAGGCTTTTCTGCTGTATGAGTCCTCATATGTATAACTAAACTATTTTTTACTGCTGTTCTGTATTCACAAACAGAACAACTGTATGGCTTTTCTCCTGTATGAGTTTTCATATGATCGACTAAATTACTTTTCACTGTTGCTCTGTATTCACACACAGAGCAACTGTAAGGCTTTTCTTCTGTATGAGTCCTCATATGTATAACTAAACTATTTTTCACTGCTGTTCTGTATTCACAAACAGAGCAACTGTAAGGCTTTTCTCCTGTATGAGTTCTCATATGTGTAACTAAATCATTTTTTTCTGTTGTTCTGTGTTCACAAACAGAGCAACTGTATGGCTTTTCTCCTGTATGTGTTTTCATATGTCTGACTAAATGACATTTATTTGTCGTTCTGTATTCACAAACAGAACAACCGTGAGGCTTTTCTCCTGTATGATTTGTCATATGTGTAACTAAACTATTTTTCACTGCTGTTCTGTATTCACAAATAGAGCAACTGTAAGGCTTTTCTCCTGTATGAGTCCTCATATGTATAACTAAACTATTTTTCACTGCTGTTCTGTATTCACAAACAGAGCAGCTGTATGGCTTTTCTCCTGTATGAGTCCTCATATGTTCAACTAAACTATTTTTCACTGCTGTTCTGTATTCGCAAACAGAGCAACTGTATGGCTTTTCTCCTGTATGAGTTTTCATATGTCTGACTAAATGACTTTTATTTGTCGTTCTGTATTCACAAACAGAACAACCGTGAGGCTTTTCTCCTGTATGATTTGTCATATGTGTAACTAAACTATTTTTCACTGCTGTTCTGTATTCACAAATAGAGCAACTGTATGGCATTTCTCCTGTATGAATCCTCATATGTACAACTAAACTATTTTTCACTGCTGTTCTGTATTCACAAACAGAGCAGCTGTATGGCTTTTCTCCTGTATGAGTCCTCATATGTGTAACGATACTATTTTTCACTGCTGTTCTGTATTCACAAATAGAGCAACTGTAAGGCTTTACTCCTGCATGAGCTTTCATATGTTTAACTAAATCAGTTTTATGTGTTGTTCTGTATTCACAAACAGAGCAACTGTATGGCTTTTCTCCTGTATGAGTTTTCATATGTGTGACTAAATGACTTTTATTTGTCGTTCTGTATTCACAAACAGAACAACCATGAGGCTTTTCTCCTGTATGATTTGTCATATGTGTAACTAAACTATTTTTCACTGCTGTTCTGTATTCACAAATAGAGCAACTGTATGGCTTTTCTCCTGTATGAATCCTCATATGTACAACTAAACTATTTTTCACTGCTGTTCTGTATTCACAAACAGAGCAGCTGTATGGCTTTTCTCCTGTATGAGTCCTCATATGTACAACTAAACTATTTTTCACTGCTGTTCTGTATTCACAAACAGAGCAACTGTATGGCTTTTCTCCTGTATGAGTTTTCATATGTCTGACTAAATGACTTTTATTTGTCGTTCCGTATTCACAAACAGAACAGCCGTGAGGCTTTTCTCCTGTATGATTTGTCATATGTATAACTAAACTATTTTTCACTGCTGTTCTGTATTCACAAATAGAGCAACTGTAAGGCTTTTCTTCTGTATGAGTCCTCATATGTACAACTAAACTATTTTTCACTGCTGTTCTGTATTCACAAACAGAGCAGCTGTATGGCTTTTCTCCTGTATGAGTTCTCATATGTGTAACTAAATTACTTTTCACTGTTGCTCTATATTCACAAACAGAGCAACTGTAAGGCTTTACTCCTGTATGAGCTCTCATGTGTTTAACTAAATCACTTTTATGTGTTGTTCTGTATTCACAAACAGAGCAACTGTACGGCTTTTCTCCTATATGAGTTGTCATAAGTGTAACCAAACTGCTTTTCTGTGCTGTTCCGTATTCACAAACGTAGCCACTATAAGATTCCTCTTCACTAGAAGCAGTATTTATGTTAATTTTGTCAAATGTTTTATTTTCATCCTTTAATTCGATAACTTCTTGTTTAATAGATATCTTATCAAAACTTTCATTGCTATTAATGTTCTGCGATTTGGAGGGTGCAGTTTCTGCAGAACTACAAGACTTATTTTCCATAGTGTCTTATGTAAAGGTGATTGTGTTTGTTAGAATGTTTCTTTTAATGATGTATGATCCAAGGGAAGTTTCATATCTACAACAAAAGTAGATTGTAATTATACAGTAATAATAATAGGCTCTTATTAATGAAATACATGCATTGACCTAGAATCAAAATAAAAATTAAATACGGTAAAGTTCAGCCGCAGAATAAAAATTCTGCAAGTTGCTCTACCAGTTAATCCGCAATTTAACTTTCTAAATCCAGTATTACATTGCGTTTCATGTTCATACTTAAATTCAGTTAGTAGTATTTAACGATATTAGGCCAATATTGAGCAAGTATCAAACGAGTATAAATTTTGTGGCCGAGGCTAAGAAATTATCCTAGTCAGTATAAATAACGGCAGTGTTTGTTAAATTGTAAAGGCGTTGGCTGGTATGTGTGACATTTCGATCAAGCAGACAGTACTGATATACAGTTGTGTTCACATATCAAGAATTATATTATTATTATTATTTTTATTGTAATTATTACAGATAGACGGCAAAGCCGATTAACTCCATAAAACAATAGGTACACAGTAAATAATTACTTTATTACAATGTAACAAAAACACAAAATTAATTTAAAAAACAAAATAACTAGTAATCACAAGGCGAGATTCCTCTGCTCTTTCACCTAACCTTGATTTAAAAGATAATTGACACAATAACATAATCTACTGCCTAATTCTACTTGACGTAAATACTAAAAGAAAATAAAAATTAATACCGTGATGCCGCAGTTGAAAATCGTAAAAAAATTGTAATATTTAAAAAAGCACTAACTAAACATATTATATATAAGCAACATTGCCACTATTTTTATAATAAAAAAAGAAAAGTAAATATACAGTGAAATCTCTCATAACGGACACTCCATTAAGCGGACCCCTCTATTAAGCGGATTTTTTTTCTGCCACCGTTGGGAACCAATGTAGTTTAAATGCAAGGGCATCTCCGTTAAGCGGACTCTATGTTAACAGGACGTGTACAGGAAAATTTTGATATATTTCCCTCTTTTAAGTGGACATGTTACTAATTATTATGCTTAAATGCTAGGAAACTAGGGAAATTACCTCTTTTCATATGCGCCCTGTTTTCCAACCTTAATCTTCAGTTGTGTATCTGAATTTCCAAAGTGTTCTACGAAAACGATTTTATTTATCTATATTAAAGTGCTCTTGTGAGGATTTTAGTGGTTGTGAACTAGCTGCACTTCTAGAAACCTATTATGCTAATAAACTATTCGAAGGGAAAAACAAAAAACAGTCTATTTTGCTGGAGTTTTTTGCCAAAAAATAATGTATGGTAGGATGCTACACTAATATGTATTTTTTATGGTGTTCTATATTCAACTAAAGATTAAACAAACAAAATTGTAAATTAAAGCATTTCTATTAAGAGGACACCTCCATTAAGCAGACAAAAATTGTGGCACCACGGTGTCCGCTTATTAGAGATTTCACTGTATACATATAATTGCCACTACAAATAATTTTCACACTGTCTATGAAACAATTCATATCGTAATTTAAGTTTAAATTGCACTAGACCAGGGGTGGCGAACCTTTAGTCATCTACGTGTCATTTTTTCTAAAGAAATGTTTAATGAGGCCATGACGTGCCATCAAACAATCTAGACTTAGTGATTAATGGAGAAAATATAGAACTAAATACTATTAATTTAACACGTTTTATTTGCAACCAAAAATATATATTTTGTACAGCAATAGTAACGTTATGTTTATTTAAATGAAAGAAAAAATTAGTACGACTTCTGCTGTTGCAAATTAGATGCTAAATAACTTATATTAGCTTCATATTTTGTTACTTTTAACAGAATGCAAGTTGAACTGGAGTCATCTGACAAACGGCTTCTAATCGAGTCTTTAATGTTATTCATTTATGAAAATAATGACTCGCAGGCATAGGTAGATAAAAATATTGTTAAGATAACAAAAGCAAGCTTCTTCAGACAGCTACAGTCGCAGCCATAAAAACCGGGACAGTTTTTTGACATAATTTTCCAATTGCAAAAAGAAGTGCTGACTCTGACAATTCTCATTAATAAATGTCATCAAAAGTAATTATTCAGATTTAAGCAATGACGTTTGAAGACATTCCTTAATTAGAATTGTCAGTGTCAGCACTTCTTTTCGCATTTTGAAAATTAGGTCAAAAAAACTGCCCCGGTTTTTTTGGCCGCGACTGTAAATGTGTCTGTAATTAAATTCTACGTTTTCATAATTTTGATATTGGCATTTTTACTCATATTACCTGATACAGATAGTCTTTCTATTTCATTTAATTCCAACTCTTTCCTTGTTTCGATACATTTTTGAATCCATATTGAACTAGACTGGAAATCAATCAGCTGCTTCAGTTTCTCCAATTTCCAACCAATCAAATTTGGCCAAGTTCAGTTTAACAAGTGAAGTCGCATCAGGATACATAATAAACTTCAGTGTTTCCGATAATTAGTTGAATTGAGAAAATCTCGATGACAATTCTTTGATTGAAGAATTAATTACCGAATTAAACTCTTCAGTGACTTTTGCTTGGTCTGGTTTTTCGTGTAAATCCAAATCTCTCTGGTGATTTTTTTCAAGTTTGGGAAAAACTTGCAGTTTACCCTCGAAAGCACGAATGAGATCTATCATAACACAATAATTGTTTTATTTGCGCCTTGAAGCTTCATGTTAAACTCATTGTTAAATATAAATTGTTTTGATCAGGTACCTAAATTCCATAATTAATGCCGTGCCCAAATTATTTTGTCACGTGCCATCAGTGGCACGCGTGCCATGGGTTCGCCACCCCTGCACTAGACTATATATTTTATAGAGTTTTGGTAAGCTATTGTACATACGATATACCTGAAAATCGTACGACACTCATTAATGACCAATAGAAAAATTAGTTCATGAGCCGTAACCAAGACAACAACAAGATTTCTTAGAAATTTTTTGGAGGTATGGATACTTCTTTTTAGGGTTTGTGTAGTTACTATTTTCTTACCGAATCTGCATTCGAGCATTAATTCGCTTGGGCAAATTAATACGACGTTGTTGGAATGCACTCAAAAAAATTTCCGGAAAGGATTAATGCTCTTGAGGTTATATGTCAAAAGAAAATGATCGCTAGAAACAAGCAGCAGAATGTTCGGAGGTGAATTTAGACCTCTAAATCGAGTAGAAAGGTTATGTACATCTGTTCTAAAAGTGATCGTATTATATAAGTAGGGTGGTTTTTTATAAAGAATGATTTGGTGAAAAAAACACAGACACTGCAAAATTCTATGATTTTGCATTGTTACCAATCAAGCATCAGCCAATTTATGTGATATATGATTGTACTTTCTAATGCCATTTTAACTTTCTGAATTCGTTGTGCAGATGCCTTATCTCTTATCTGGCAATCTGGTCTTTGTATCTAAAAGTGTTGTCCAATATTACACCAAGACTTTTGCATTTATCAACAATAGAAATTGGAACATTATTCATAGTGATTTTTATAGTAGTAGCCGAGTCTTTACAAGCATTTTTATTTCCAAAAAGAAGAGCAGCATATTTATCGAGATTTTATTTTTAGTGAATGCTGAATAGATGTATCGTACACATACTGTAAATCATAATTTATTTCCTCCACTGCTGCATCCAGACGAGATATATGAAAAGAATGGTATAGCCAAGTGTCATCTGCATATATGTGTATTTTAGAAAATTTAACGTGTTTCATAAAGATTAATGTATATTGCAGTGACTGCTCTAATATTTTTAACTTGAATTATTTCGTTCGAATTTCAATATTATTCACTTATTAAAATTGATAGCGCCTTGAGACTCTTTCAGGGTTAGTTCGATTATCTAGTTGCTTGTTAATTCAATTTTATATTAAGAATGACTTGCAATTGTTTACTGACATCAACTGTCACCTTTTATGTCATACAAAGTTCTATTACTAATCTCAATCAATTATGACAAATGCTCAATTCTATTTGTATTATATTGACTTTCATATTCTACGGTAAGTACCTACTTATTTATAGTTTATTTGCACTTTTTAAATTGTCTTTTATTTACTTTAGCTTTGATAGAACAAAACTACGACCCACCTTGCACTGCTTCCACACTTACTGCTCCAATATCACCTCCAAGATAGTACTCCTCTTGACATTAGCAGCTTAGACCCCTAGTCAGTCCTGCTGTGATGTACTGCTTACTAACAACAACTGTCAACTTGTCAAACCCTCGGCTGCTACCAGGACAGACCCCGTTCTACTCTGCTCGTGCCACTGCTACCTTCCAGAGACTCCCTCCTTCATACAGCTTCACAGCAAGTTAGCTGTCATAGACGATCTCCAATTGATATCCTTCTTCCGTAGCTCCAAACTTCATCAACTTCTGTCGTCAGTAACCAACACAATACCTCGAATCCAGTAGTCCCTCTGCTATCTTCCCTCAATAGATCTTCTTGTCTTCAGAACACATTTAACTAACCCAGCACTTGGCAATACTCAAACCAATGTAACTCCTTGTCAATTATTGTATTATTTAAAATAAACTATTTCCATCCAAATCTTATATTCTTCTTTAATTAATAAGTCTGCTTGCTTCTATTTAGTTTTACGACCTTCCAATTATCTTCAATAACTGCTGCTTCACTTTTAATACTCTTCTTGATATTTCTCTTGTATATTCACCTCGTTGATTTTTAATAACCCTTTTTAAATGTTTCCAAAACTATTCATTCATTAACAGCACTACAGGCCACTTTGGCCTATGGCTTTAACTCTTTTCCTCCATAGTGTTCTATCTTGGATCTCTATTTTCCATCTTCTTAGCTCGCCACCCTGTAGATCCTCTTCTATTTGTCTCTTCCATGTTTTTTTCGGCCTTCCTATCTTCTGTCTTCCTTCTGGTTCTTGCTCGTGTGACCTCCGAATGGGTTCTTCTTTCGTTCTCCTCATCACATGTCTGAACCATCTTAATCTATTTTGTCTTAGTACTACGGCAATGTTAGCTTCTTTAAATTTTTCTTGTAAGTATTTCTTTATTGGTTATCCTGCGCCATGTTTGGTCCTCCTTTATGCCTCCAAAAATCCTTCCAAGTATTTTTCTTTCCCATGCCATTAGACTGTTTCCTACTGCCTTTGTTAGCACCCACGTTTCACTTCCATATACTAGTATGGGTTTAATCACTGTATTATATATATACGTAATTTCGCTGCTCTTGGTACACTTTTGTTAGTTAATAGATAGTTTAAGGCACCTGCGCACTTCGATGCTTTCAACATTCTTATTTGGATTTCAGTTTCTTGTTTCCCTTCACTATTTATTTCGACTCCTAAGTATGTCAGGCTGTTTGTTAATTTGAAGGTCAGTTTTCTGTTAGTTGTTTTTATATGTAGTTCATGACTTTTGTTTTGTTGGGTGTTGCCCATTATCATGTAGTTCGATTTGTTTATATTAATTTCCAGTCCTGCTTCTTGGACTTTTCTTTCGAAACTCTTCACCAACACTATAGTTGTTGTTTCGTTCTGGACATTGACTTCATCGTCAGCAAATGCTAGTATTTGGAATGGACCACTTAAAATTTCTGTGGATGCATTAATTTTTGCTCTCCTGATAATATATTCTAATGTGATGTTAAAAAGTTGTGGTGATGGTGGATCTCCTTGCTTTAGACCTGTATTACTTACGAATCCCTTGGAGAGGCAACCTTTGTATCTTACTTTGTTATTTGTTTTTCTTAAGGTTAACGCTACTAGGTCTCTCAAGTCTTGGCTATACCGTAATTCTTTCATCGCTTCTATTATCGTTGTTCTGTCTAATCTGTCGAAAGCTTGTCGACAATCTAGAAATAATGCATGAATTCTTATGTTCTTTACTCTACATTTTTCATGAATTTGCGTTAGTATAAAGATTTGATTTACTGTAGATTTTCCTTCCTTACATCCTGCCTGGTAATGTCCTATCTTTCCTTGTGATTTCTGTTTGACTTTTTGGTTGATTATTGATGCTAGAATTTTATAAGTTCTGTTTAGGAGAGAGATTGGTCTATAGTTCTCTCTTTCTTGTTTATTTCCTTTTTTGAAGATTGGGCATATTAACGCCGTTTCCCAGTCCGCTGGCAGTTCTTTCTTAACCCATATTAATTTTATCTGATTATATATACGTTTACCCAGATCCTCGTTTCCATGTTTTATTAATTCCATAGCAATTTGGTCTGTTCCAGGGCTTTTATTATTCTTTCCTTTCTTTACTATTTTTTGGAAGTCTTCCCTTATTGTTGTTGCATCCTCGTTCCTAAAGATTTTTTCAAAATATTGTTGATAGATCTCGGCTATCTTCTTCTCATTCATGCACAATTCTCCTGCTTCATTCCTTAGGCCTATTGTTTGCTGCTGAAAACATTTTCTTTCTTCTTTTATGTTCCTTTTATTAAACGATTCCTCTAGTTCTTTTATTTTTTCTCTAATTTTTTCCCTTTTCTTTTTTCTGCATGATGATTTGACTTTGTTTCTTGTTCGTTTGTACCGGTTCTGTGATTCTGGTGTTTGTTGCTGTAGCCACTGTTGTATTGCTGTTTTACTTTCTTCGATCACTTCTTGACACTCTCTGTCAAACCAGTTCTTTTTTCTCCTAACTTCTGTTTCTGTAATTTGTTCTTTGCATTCCAATATTGACGTTTTTATCTGGAGCCACTCGACTTCTATCTCTTTTTCTATCTTCTTATTTTTTAGGCTTTCCTCCAGTATTTCTGAATATTTCTTCTTGTAGTTCTCTTTCTTTAAGGTTTCCACTAAACTTTTTTTCTTGTTTCGATGTTTATTGTTATACTGTGGTTTTTGTTGCTGCGTCTATCTCCGCTCCTCTACACGATCTAACTTGTTTTACATACTCCATTTGCCTTTTCGATACGAGGACATGGTCTATCTGGTTGAGGGTGTTTCCATCAGGGCTGCGCCATGTTGCTTTGTGTATATTTTTTCTTCTTTTCATTGTGCTTTTAATTACTAAGTTGTTTCTTGCCGCTAAGTTTAGTAATCGCTCACCGTTGTCATTGGATATTTTGTGGAGACTTTCGTTCCCAGCTATTGCTTCTATTTCTTTTCCTTTCCCTATTTTAGCATTCTGGTCTCCTATTATTAAAATTGTATCAAATCTCAGAATTTTTCTGATTGTATGTTCCAGCTTATCGTACAATTTCTCTTTTTGTTTGTCTTCTGCCACCTCTGCTGGTGCGTATGTATTGATAATACTTATTTTTCTGTGTGGTCCTCTTATTCTCAATAGGCGTATTCTTTCATCTATTAGTTTCACATCTACAATTTTATGTTTAACATTTTCGTTAACCAAAAAACCTGTTCCGTACCTACTTTCCTTTTCTCCTCCATTTATCCAAAAGTAGTCTTTTATCTTGGAATTGATCTCCCCTTTTATGTTAGTTTCTTGCACTCCCAAAATGTCCAAATTAAATCTTTTTGCTTCTTTGATTAATTGTCTTAATTTCCCTTCATTATTTAAGCCTTGTGCATTCCATGATGCGATTACTAATTCCAGGTTTTTTGCCTTGGTTTTATCTTTTTTCTCCCAACTTTCTTTTCTACTTGATTTTGCCCTTAAACCTAGTTCGTCTATTATTTTATACCATCTGCTCTGTTCTCCCTTTCCTCTTTTTTTCCCTGCTAATCGTTTCAGCTCTTCTGGCGTATATTTGATTATAATTTCGTTTTTGTTTGGTTTTGAGGACCTTTGCAGTTCTGCTAAATATTTTAGTTTTTGTAATTTTTTTCTTTCCTTATTGCGTTCCTCTTCTCTCCTTCTAATTGATTTCCTTAGTTCTAATTCTCTTTCCATATTTACTCTTTCCTCTCGTACAGATTCCACAAGATCGGTAATTTGTTCCATTTCCTCTTGTACAGATTTTACAGGATTGGTAATCTTGCGTGTATGCGCTCCTTTAGATTCATATACAAGTATCGAGTTGACCTTGTGGTACTTCGGATGCACCAATCACTAGCCGCTATGATGTTTACGCGATTATGATTTAGTTGTGACGTTTCTCCGGCGCCGTACGCGGTTTTGAAGTTTATGGTCAATTTCTGCACTCCACTGTATTGTATTTATCAGCTTTTATTTCAACACTCCCTCGTTGTTATTGTTTCAAAGTCCGCACTGCATTTGCATTCACCGAATTCGCTCTTCTTCACCTTTAAAATCTGCTCATTGATATTAATTAACGTTGTTTCACTTCCGCGAGTCAGGGCTGCGTGTGACAGCTTGCTGACGTCACCTTACTCTTCAAAACTAACACATTCAAAAATAGGGAAAATTTCTATGTTTTTTATTGGGACCAAAAATTTTAAAAAGGTACATGTTTTTTATAATTTGTTATTATTAATAAACGTAACAAAATCGCTTAATTGCCATATTTTAATTATTAATGCCATCTATAAATTAAATTCATTTGAGTATTACCTACCTCAACATATTTTTTTAATAGAATTTACATTTGTCATGTGTGATACACGCATGTATTTACTTTCTAAATTCCAAAACCCCTATAGAATACTCAAAAGTTATCCTTTTCATATCTAATTTGTCTCAAATTAGATTTCTTTTAATGAACTTAATTTAAACAGCCTATTCTTTTAAAAATTTTTCAAACTGATTGCATTGATCTCCCAAATTCTATTTATACATTTAATCTTCAGCCAAAACTACTCTTAGTGTACCATAACAATATATTGAAAATAATAGTGGACCTAGAATCGATCCCTGTGGCACCCCTTGAGTGATGGGAAGTTGATCAGATACAACATTATCTAGTTTAACAATTTGCGTCCGATTACTTAGATAGCTAGTTATTAACGAGAGCGCATTCCTTCCAATATCAATGTAATTCAGGACAGTAAATAAAGTGCCATGGTTAACCAAAATAAACCATAAAAAAATGACAACGTAAATTAATAATCTACGTACATCTCTCGCTCTCTCTCATCGTATTCTTCGAGTCTGAAGATCGTGATTCATGCATTTTATATTAACTAATTAATGGTTTGCGTTATCTCTCTCCATTGTCTTCTATTCTGAGTGTTCCTGATACTTCCTTCTAGGTACGTACTGGATTCAAATATTGAACAAATTCATAAATAAAAAAATTGTTGACTAATCTATACTCAGATTAGATAGCATTCAGTTCATCATATGCGTTTTTGAAACAATTAACTGAAGACGAGTTCACAATATTGGCATCGAGACTGTTCCCTACAGAAAAAACCCTATTTGTTAAAAAGTGCTGTCGACACAGTTTATGACATTTTTCGCGCACCAACTTGAAATTATGTCCAATCTCTCATCATTATTAATTAGAAAAATGTTAATTTGTACAGAATAATATCCATGCAAGATTTTATAAGTCTCGATTAGGACACCTCGCAGTCTTCTACTGCACAATGTCTGGAGACCCAGAACACTCAGCCGCTGTTCGTATGGTAAATGGCGTATAGTAGGACATAACCGGGTTACTCTTCTTTGCACTTGTTCAAGAGCATGAATATCCTTACCGAAGTAGGGATTCCAAATTGGCACTGCATAGTTGGGGACGAATAAAAGTTTTGTAAATCTGGATTAGTAACAAAGGTGATACATGTTTCAATGTAATTGATATGTATTAAATACACCACAGAATTCACTTTTTGAATTAAGCTACCTATGTGAAGAACAAAATCGCTGTTGGGATTATTAAAACCCATATGTAACACAGTGCATTTATCTTCGCACCAGTTCTGCACTAATATGTCTGCCCGCAGATTATTCACGTTGGTTCTATGGGGCTGACAAAAAATTTGGTGTCGTCTGCAAATAAAGACACGCTTGTTTTAAACTTCATTGCAAGATCACAAATTAATACATTGAAGAGTAAAGGACCCAATATAGATTCTTGGGAGACCCCACTTTTGACAGAACATTTTCGTGATAATTGACCATCTACCCTAACACGGCTCGTATGGTTAGATCAAAAGTCATCGATCCATGCTAGAAGATTTCCTCTAACTCCGAACTGTTCAAGTTTCTGGATAAGTCTTAAATGCGGCACCTTATCAAATGTTCTTTTAAAGTCAAGATAGATAACGTCAATTGCTTCATTGCGATTGATTGCTTTCGTCTACTCATCAACAAACTGGAGTAAGTTAGTCAGGACTGACCTTTCAGGCATAAATCCATGCTGTTTAATGTTGAGGATGTTGAGCTCAAGGAAGAAGGTAGTCAATTCCTTTGCTAAAATGTCAATGTCACCAATACCTGTCTGTAATTTTTTGCATCGAGTTTATCGTCTTTCTTGTAAATCGAAATGACGATAGCTTTTTTCCATGTAGTGGGCACTTTTCCCTCTTCCACAGATTTTGGCATTAGTCTTGTTATAGGTTTAGCCAAGGACGTGGAAGACTTCTTAATGTTGGGTGAAGCTCATCAGGACCCGGCGATGCATCTATCTTCTGGTTTCTACTATTGCACCGACTTTATCTTCAGTAAATTCAACAAACTCAATGCCGCTATTATTGCACTCACTCTCCAAAAAATTTGGGAAAACATGTAAACGCTCGTCAAGAAAGCAACTTGAAAGCAATTTGGGGTTTGGTTGTAATTTCATTCGTAGCATCTCTTAATACCAGCGAGCGAAGTGTTGAGTTGAGAGATTTCTTAATATATCTATAAAAATAATTACTACTACTGCTAGATACCAGTTTGTTCTCATGCGCGGATTTTTCGTTATGAATAGTTGCAGTGCGCTCCTTACAACTCCTTCTGGAAGTCATATAATTGCTTTGTGTTGATGAGCTTCCGACATTTACGCCACATTTTTCTTTTTCTGTTGATTTGACGCTTAATTCATTGAGAAATGCAAGGTTTATTTTATTTAATCTTTAGTCCTTATACCGTTAGGTGTCGGACCTGAAGATGTCATCATCCCCAACAAAAGAGATCATTGATTAAGACTCTTATTCATCGGGTAACGCTATTTGTGACGAGGAGAGTAAACCACAAGAACTGAGACATGTGGAAGAAGCTTTACACAGGAATGGTTACAGTCGACGAGACATCAGGAAAACGTGCCAATACACCATAAAACCAAAGAAACCTAAACCTATTAATTACGCCTGCTGCCTTCCTTTCACTGCCGGAGTAACCGACAGAATAAGAAAGGTCTTACATAAGAAGAACATCGGGGTCCGCTATGGTACAATAAGAAAGGTCAAACAATTGATCCCTTCCAACAAAGATTCTTTGCCCAGGTTACAGACAAAAGGCGTTTACCAGCTCCAATGTACTTGTGACAAATCTTACATCGGACAAACGGGAAGAAGCATCCAATGTCGAATAAAAGAACACCAGAGCCACATACGACTTGGAAACACACAAAAATCAGCCATCACAGAACACGTATTGTGAACACGAGATCACAGAATAAATTACGACTCCGTAAACATACTAGCCAGGACTAAAAAATACTTCCCTCGTGTTATTCGGGAATCCCTAGAGATTATTAAAAATCCAAACAATTTCAACCGAGAAGACGGCTACCTTCTTAGTAACACATGGAAGGTAGCTCTGCAAAACCAATTCATCCATAAACAAGTTTCACGTGAGCAACCAAGCGGAAAAACGACAAGTCCCAATAACATACAAGATCTACATGGGCAGCCAACTTAACGACTCCTAGGTATATAAACAGGAGCAAAAGCCACCAACATCAGTTTTTAGAAAACTTCTTAAGAAGCTGACAGCATGAGCAGCGAAACGTCAAGTTCATATCGACAACCACGGCATAACCCGGAAGCACCTACCGTTATGGACAACGGCCGTGAAAGCCTGCATTGGACTATTATTATTTCGGTTTTGTCTTTAAGATTATTAAAAAAATTAGACCTATTGCGTTATGATTTTTAACAGCTGTTTGGAAGTTATATTTGTTTATTCGCAATCCAAGCCTTTAGGGCAGCCTATTTATACTTCAAATCCGTTGCCAGCACTTTTAACTTCGCATCATCACATATCCTAGCAATGTTAACTTCGAACATCCTGTAGATTAGCGCAACTATCTCGAATTAGCCGTTTCAGGCCACCCTTTATAATGCATGTGCTCGTCTAGGCGCAGGCAAAACTAGTTTCAACCGGCGAACATGTCGCCTTCTCATTGGCCGCCAAGGCGCTTGGTGACGCTTTCGTTCTTGGCCGGCATTATTTTGTTTTTCCTGCAAGCAGGGAGTCGATCCCAGGCCACGTAGTTGATATAACGTGCGGTTCGTCCGCCTCCCGCCCGATTGGGTTGTGGAGGCGTGGGTGTTCTTGCAGCCACTCGATTATTTAGTCTTTCCTGCAAGCAGTTAGTTACCACAGAGTCGTTCGTTGAGACGAGGATCGTGAGGTTGAGCTCTTCCTTTTTATGCCTAAAATAGTTATTCAAGTATTTTTCCCGAAATTGTAATTCAAGTTCTACAGCTTCTCGAGTATCTTCTTGACGTAGTACCCTGTGTACTTCTCGTCCCGTCTAACCGTCCAGGTCCGGTTGCACGAGTATACCTAAAGACAGATCTGGTGGCGCCCTATTTACTTTTATCGTTAATTACCGCCCCTCTGGCCGTTGCCCTTAGGTAATCTCGTGAAGAACTCCCCCTTGCTCCACTTAATGCTTAGCCGACATTATCTTGTTGCGGCGTGGGCAGCGGCCTTGGTGAATCTTTGTACCGATTTTGTCAAATATCAAGCGCGCCGGCCGTTTACTTGTTGTATGGGCCGGTGCGGTGTCGTAAAGACCGTTTAAGACCGTAACAAATTCTTTAAGTTTATTGTGTTATTATTTTTGGCTTTCATTTTTATTTTGGCTTCCTTTTAAAATAAAGGAAGTATTGAATTCACTCCCAAAAATTCGAATTGAGTTTTCAACAGATCTTCACGTTTTAGAGCCCCCTGAACCCAAAAAACATGTTTTTGTTCATTGGTCTGTCTGTGTGTGTGTGTGTGTGTGTGTGTTGATGTGAGATAGATGATTTTTCAGTTGAATACCTCTAAAATGGGGGGTTTTATCTTTTTCTTTTTTTTATTAACTCTTATTTTATAGGGCATTACAGAGAACTAATAAAATTGAAAATCTAAAACTTAGGCCATGGATTTTATGTAAAAACGACTACAACTACAATATTTTGACTGTGATATCACTTTTGGTTATACCGAAAGTCGCTATCAACTTTGTTATTTTAAATAGAACCCCTAGTATATTATTACATTTTTGAATTCGGCTTAAAATTTTAGAGAAAATTTGTCTTATCAACTAACTCTATTTTGTACAGTTCCTGTAGAAAGTGTAAGTTTTGATAATTCTTGACAAATGCTTAAATAGTAAAAAACAAATTTTTGACAAATTATAAGATGATTGTAAAGGATAATTATTTATTATTAACATGGTTCTAATACTTTTTAAATTTTGTTTATGAAATTTTTCGAATAATAAAACTAAACTATTTATTACCCCTTTTTCGCGTTTAATTGTAGCTATGGAGTTAAAATTTACATATCTGTCGGTGTTTACGTCTTTTCTATACCAGTTAGTTTCTATTGTTTAATATTGGTTTCTAATTTATGTTAATCTCAACAAATTAATTGAAATGCTATTTTCTTTTTAATTGTGAAGTTCAAACTAGAGTGTATGTTATTGCAGAATGCTCAGAATACCGTGGACAGAGTGGGTTACTAATGTACAAGTTTTACTGCGAGCAAACACTGAGAGACAACTACTCGTTGCCATGAAACACAGAAAAATTGCATATCTTGGCCGTATCCTCCGGGGAGAAAAGCATAGTTTAGTTCAATTGATTATATAGGGCAAAATTGAAGGAAAACGAGGTAGGACACGAATGTGATGGCTCAGAAATATTCGAGAGTGGACTGGCATCCACAATGCTGGTGAACTTTTTAGTTTGGCTGGAAATCGAAAGGCTCTATCTGTAGTGGTCGCCAACTTCCAGAGGGCTGAGCACAGCACATGAAGAAGAACAGTTGATATATCCTATTTTTTAATTTTTGTTTAGTTTGATCTATATAATTTGCATCACAATTATTGCAGTCAATTTGATAGATAATATTTGAGTCATTATTATTTCGGTTTTGTCTTTAATATTATTAAAAAAGTCTGGTGTGATACACGCACACAACTTTCATTTACAGTGATCTTATAATTAGTCAACGATTTGATTTAAAATTTTTAAGCATTTGTCAAACATTTTCAAAAATTACAAATTCTACAAGAACTGTATAAAATAGAGCCTTAGTTGAAGAGACAATTTTTTTTCTAGAATTTCAAGCTGAATTGGTTTCTAATTTGTGTTACGCCCAAAAAATTAATTGAAATGTTATTTTCTTTTTAATTGTGAATTTCAATCTAGAGTGTTTGTTATTAAACACGTTAAAGATATTGTCATTATTTTGAGAATCTGCAACAATGATCTCATCTATACATCTCTGATAAAATGATGTGTTTGAATTTACATAGTATTTTTTCCTCTATTGCCTGCATAACCATATCAGATATTGTACTAGATAGTGGTTCACCCATTGCATATCCAAATTTTTGTTTATAAATTTGGTTTTTGCATTGAAAATAGTTTTAATCTAAGATGTACAGTTGTCGCCAAAAAAAAAAATGATTACACCTACTTCTTCTCAATGTAAACTCCCCTTCTAGAATAATTTAGTAACCTGTGCATTTAAATTCACTATCAAATTTTTCGCTGTCATCTAACGTCAAAAATCGGTTATTTGAAAACATTTCCCATTATTTGCATGATTTCAAAAAAGAAAGAATTGTAGGTAAGCTAATGAGGGGCATGCAAATAAGAGCAATTGCCACTCAGTTTAATATAAGTGAAAATACAACTTATCTCCTGATCAAAAATTTACGAATTTTCAAAACAGATAGGTATTGCAAGCTATGCTAACTCTGCAGATCGAGGTCAATGTTTCTGAAATTTTGCATCAAGCTATAATTTTACATTCTGAACAACTTTTTCTTATGACATTTTTGTGTAATATAAAAGGATAAGGTACTTTATCATGATTCTTTGTAATAAACATGCAGTTTCAATGTGACGCAGGGGTGAAACAATGTCGTAGCCGAAGCACCAGTTAAACCCGAGTGGTTATTGTCTTGCTTATAAACACCCGAATTATAATGCAATCGGAGCGCAAATGCAACCGCCACGCCTATAAACAAATGTGCAGTTTTTGATATTAAAAGGATGCCAGTGCACAAGGTCGTCCTTTCGCATTCTTGCAGGGCGTGTTTAGACACAATATCGATTGCTGTTGGAGCCTGTTTATTTTGGGTGATTTCGGTTGTTTCATGCAGTTTTCTACAAAGATAGTGAAAAACAGACTAACTAAGTATACTCAACATTAACTTTAAGAGCCTACCGTTACCTGAACAAGTTAAAATAAAAAAACTTGGATTAAATTTCAACCTGCAAAATAAAGTTCGACTCGCAATTTTGAAAGATATTTTTCTGTGGACATTTACAAGAACAACAAATTAATTTGTGGATCTAACGCATGCTCTATTTTTTCCATTACTAAATAAATGATCGTGTTACGTTTTTAACACTTGCATACATTTTCTGTTGAGTTTTGAATAATTTTTGTTGTGTGCATATTCCTTTTGCATCATTAGTAAAATTAAAAATCGTTGCTATATTTGAATTAAAATATCAACCGAATGTAGGTAATTATTTTTTGCTTAGTAGTTGTTAAAAATTAAGGAGGTTGGGGCAATCCTGTGCGGGACGTGACGTAAGGGGGTTGGCCTGTGGTAAATGCATATACTACGGCAGGCATTGCCAACTTCAGCAAGACAAATAAAGTATAATGTTTTTCTCATTTTTGAGTACATAGTAAAGATGAATGTATGGTTTTTAAATATTTTTTACGATTTTGTACCTGTAATAGCAATGAGAAACTATTTTTTACAGATTAAATGTAGTTTCGAATTGAATAAATTAAACACTAAAGTTTGGCAACGTTGGCAGTCGTTTGAATGAAACTTTTGCTTGGCACTGCTGCTCTTATGGCACTCTAACCTATAATACGCTGTCAACAATGAGTTGTTGCATCGGAAGAAGCTGCGTCAATCGTGCATGCTTCTAAACGCGCATAAAGCCAGACGAAAGGGCAAGATAAGCGTGTCGCACGAAGTAGAAGGCCGGAGAATCGTTGACATTCCGGTGTTAGCCAAAAACTTGAAATGCCTTGTCTGCAACCAAATTTTGTCGTTATCGTGCATAGAAAATGAAAGCCGCCGTGGTCTGGCAAGTGTCTTCAAAATTCGATGCCATGTCTGTTGGACAGTTCGTACTGTGCCAACGATTGGTTACTCTTATTCTGACAGCTATATTCAACGTAAAATATACCACGTTAATTCTAAAGCTGTTCTTGGGGAGTAGCAAGTATTCAATTAATCCGACATACGTATTTCGCTTGCGCATGAAGCGCTGAGAAAGCTGAGACTTCGCAGCGTTGCCGCATAAAAGTGACAGGCAGGCCGACCGGAGCCATTTTTAGTGCACAACGATATATTTTTCACTAATGCAACAAATTCAGCGAGTGAATCGTGTTCAAATTTTACCAGTGTCTTCGGAGAATATTGCATTTGGTTGTGCAAAGTGTTTCATCAACATTTCATCGTTTACTTTTTTTTTTAACCGTCCCGAAAGTTTCCGCCCATAAGAGCCCATGTATTTTTACACAATTTTACGATTTATTTTCTCCTATTCTGACGAGACAATTTTCTTCAAATTTATAGGGGAGTTTTTAAATGCACTTTTCTACAGTATATATTTTTTTTACGATTTTCTATTCGTCAAGTACGTAACGCCCCAACCTCCTTAACAGCGCCCCAAATACAATTACACATCTTGAGCCACCACTGCTATGAGATGTAAGAATTTATTTACCTTCCAGAAAAAGACGTTTCCAAAACAGAAAATGTGTAGTATCACATCAAAAAGTAATCAAATTCAGCAATAATTTATCAACTGTATAAAAGGTTAGATACTTGGAGTGCCTGAAGTGTTTTATGACTGTTAACAATCGTTCCCGATGTTCAAGTGACAATTGTTTAAATTTATACCTGAAGCTTGTGATGTAAATCTACAGAATCAGAAAAGACATCTTATCGCTATTCCATCAGATGCTACGCTTGCACTTGTCGCTATTCCGTCAGATGCTGCACTTGAAGTTCTGTCAAGGTTCTGAAAGAAGAACTTCATATTAAAAATGTTTGCTTTTCATTTACTTACTGAAATGTTATTAGACATTTACGAATTTTATTGTACTGTTACGTAGCGTCTCACGAAATATGCAACACAGAGAACTTTGTTCAGTTTGTTACAAGTTAAAACCAACCATGATATATCATGAAACCAACCATGAATTATATTTATAGTAAAAATTGAGAAATCTACTTCGATAAATAACGTGAGTAGACCGATGTAAATGAATGCATTTTATGCACGCACAGGGACTGATCTGATAAAAGCATCGCTACGCAGCAGAGACCAAGTAAAGGCAACTTTAATCCTTAGCAGAATTTATTACTGGCATTTCCCTAGGTTGCATATGCCGACAGCCACACTATATTACGATACATACCAGATACGCTGCCTGTAAATGCGAAATTTTGCCTATTTTAGGTTATGTTGTAGATAAACTGCAAGGAGAGTCTCAAAGTATTTAAACAAACTCCTGCAACGATAGATCATCTCACCGAATGGTTTAATTTTTGTAAATGCCTCATTTCAACAAAATTAACGCGTTATAGTTGATAGCAGGCAACACTTAACACCACAGATAATTACTAATTACCACAGATCGATACCTAATAAAAGCGAATCCCCTATGCAGTGTTGCCAGATTTTTTCCGGGTAAGTCGCCAACCCAGTCATCAGATGTCGCCAAATCTATCTAAAAGTCGCAGCCCAGGAAAAAACTTAATAATAATAACGTAATTTTTTTTGAAAGAATGTATATTAATTGATTACACTACACATTTTCTTCAGAAAACTTAAATATTTCATCAAGTTCTTGTTTCCCCGGTGGCCGGTGCCGTGATTACTAGAAGGCGAAATGCGGTAATATAATGTTACTTGCAAAATAATAAATCACCAAATTTGCGACTTGCGACTTTGTAAGAAATCGTGTCGCACAAACTGTTTTAAATTCACCAAATTTGTGATAAATCCCGGAATCTGTCAACACTGCCCCTATGTTATAAATTGGCAACACCATTTTTCACAGAGCTGCACCCTGGCGACGGGATGGCCCAATTACACAATGAGCGCAAAATTTATATGGCGCGTATAGGCAACCCTCGAGTCTCATTAATTTAAAAAATATTATGTGAATAAAATTTGGTTTAAAAAAGTATTCATAAATTTTAATTAATAATGCTGAATTAGGCATTAGCAATTAAAATATACAAATTATTTCTTGAATACAAATTACAACTTTTAATGTAGATAAAACAATTATTTAAAGAAAATGGCAGTAAAAAAAAATTAAATAATTAAATACATTCAGCTGAAATAATATGCAATACAACATATATTAAATTCTAGAACAAAAAATAAATGCTTATAAAACAACATCTAAATAAATAAAACATACGTATATTCACAAACATATTAAATAAATAACAACCTACTTCGATGCCAATTTCTTCATTTCCTTCCGATGTCCTGGGATATTGAAGGTATTTGGCATATTCTTGGTGGTGCACTTACTTAATATCAATTTGTCGCAGATGTGGTCATCGCCAGGGCAGTACCTTTCTCCAAAACCTATCGATGATTTGTAGAACTGCTTCAAGTTATTCTTCAAAGTAGGTTGAAACTCGGTAACAGAAAGAAACGCATACAAATAATCCTTAATAGTTTTGATAAATAGCCTAACGTTGAAAATTTTGAAAACTACTACTGTTGCTTCTTATTTACTTATTTTGTGAAGGAATCAATTTAGCTGGTGCGTCAAAACATGCATAAACACTTGAAGAAGTCAAAGGCTTATCATAACATGAACATAAAACTGTATCAGTTTCTCCCTCATTTGAAGGAGTAACTAAGGTACTATATTTATACGAGCAAGCTCGTCCGCCATTTTGAGTTACTCGAAGTGGCGGCAAATTCAAATTCTAGTTATTTTTCAATTAGCATACGGTAAGTCGGAAAAACAACGATCATATAATTTAATTGTACCGTCTTAAAAAAGATTGGTTTTTAAACAAATAAAAGGAAAACAGAAAAAATCGGAACATAAAACACTGTTAACTAACACGCACGTGGTTCAAACTAGAAAACTTTTATAATACCTTAGTTCAAACAACAGTGACGAGTGACAGAACTCAATAGAACTGACAGATACAGTTGACAGCACAGAACAACACCTAGACACTGTATATAGATTTAAATAACCACACTTTGATGAAGACTAATTATAATTAGCATCGTAATGGAATGCACCAAGATTTAAATCAGCATGCTGCATGCAGTATTTTTTTTTATATGCAGTGTTCGTCTGGATCGAGCAGTACGTACTCCAATGGTTTCTATTTTTTTTTATAGTTTTGCTTGGTTGACAGACGACAGAACGCACGGTTACCGGTCAGCGCAGCCAACGGCGTGACGCTAAAATCCCTGTAACACAAAATCTAGTGGGATAAGCTTGCCTGGTTAATAAAGCACTCTAGGAGTAACGATTACTTCTTCTAATGCTTCGGAAGCTAAAGAACGCGGTACAGAAATTTACGAAATAGCTTAGACAGAGTAACCTGCAGCCAGGATATTTGTAGGAATATTTATTTTTCATGCTGACCATTATCACCATGCCAAGGAGATCCATAACTGAAACAATTAAGTATTTTCGTTAGATAGATTATATACAATATTACACAATTAACGGTGAATGTTTATTAGCCTATGTCGCTGCAAACAAAGAATATAAAGAAGAATATAAATTAAGGATCTGTATCAAAGCGATAGACATTAGAATTAACAAATATTTAGACAAAATATAGGTAATACCAAAGAGCATATAATGAGAAGAGGCTCAGCTATATAGGTTTAAACGTATATGTTGTTAAATGGGTTGCATACCAACGTTTCTCGAATTAATGTGCAGAAAGCAAACGTTCTTTTGGGTTTTCTACCTGAAACCAGCGGCTCAAACCATCAAGTCACTCCAGCACGAAGATAAATTGCCCATGTTGCCACATTGCTGCCGCATTCTAAGAAGGCAAACTCCAAGGCATTTTACAATCCAGATATTCGAATTTGTCAAAATCCGAAAAGACATTTTTTCGAAATTAAGTAAGATTTCAATGAGGTCGCCAATGCGCGCGCAAAATTCTTCGTTGTTGTAAAAAGCGAGTTTTAACAAGAACGATTTTATTGTTATTTTAAAATTATTATTCGGTATCATTCGAATATCTGGAGGTAATAAATTAAAAAACTTCGGTGCATGGTATAATGGCCCGTTTCGGCTTTTATTGAGGAGCAGGTAATCAATGCAGATATTATTTTTATGTATGCTTGAATTTGGGGTACCGCCGACGGTTAATTATTTTTTCAATTTTTTAAATATTTTTCAAAATTTCACATATCAAGACATATCGAGATATTAAAATTCTTAAAAGTTTTTTATGTGAAGACCTTAAAGATTTATAACTGAAAAAAGTAATATAAAATGTAAATTACTTCTTTAGATTTTTTTATTATTTACCGAAGGTAGTATGTTTGCATAATTTCTACGTTTTTTATTCAAGGCGCTTTTTAGGAGAAATATTTTTCAATTCTAATTAATATCTATTTAAATTGCTTCAAGAAACGCTAATCTAGCTGTGAAAATGAATTTCAGTTACAAAAATTCTGTAAATGTTCTTTTACAGTTGTCTAAATGAGGAGATTTTTTAGAACATGTAATTGGATAAAGACAAATCTCTATATTTAGTCAACTGTAAAAGATCATTTACAGGATTTTTGTTACAGTGTAATAGTCTGCATTTACTAATTGTTGCTTATTAAGTATTATTTTTCTTAGAATTTCATAAGTTTATGTAGAACTCTGGGGGGCCCCGCTTTTCAATTAAATTGCGTGAATGTCTTCGGGAAGCGGTTTCAAGAAGGCCTAAAACTTTTAACAGGCGTTTAAAATCAACGAGCCACGTACGAGTTTTAGACAACGTCGGATTCGAAGGGAAAAAGGTATCTAAATCCCAGATAGGCGTTTAAAATCAACGAGCCACGTCTGGGTTATAGACGGGATAGCTTTTGAATTGGATCGGCGGAGACCACAGGCATTTAAATCAATGGTCCACTTTGATCTCCAACAGGAATTCGGGAATTTCTGGGAAAGATTGGTTCGAACTTTACCCAACGCCGTAATCTGTGCAGGATTTTAGGCAGGGATGCGCTGAACGACGGCGGCTCGTGACCCGGCGCACCTAGATGGTTTCCTCGCCTAAACTGGAGCCTCGCGCTTTGCGATGTTATCCTTGAATTGTGACGAAGTTTCGGCGGCGACCAAATTCGAACGCATTCCAATGCGTAAAAATACGATTTCGGCCGGCGCTAACGTCACACAAGCCCCTTCCTATGAAGGAAACATCCGGTGCGTGGACGTCTTTTTCATGGAATTACCCTTTTCGGCTTGGAAAACACCTGTGGATCCCGGAATTCTCGGCACACAACTCAGACAACATACATTCGAGGGAACGCGAAAGTTATGGGAGTAACCGGCGTTTCTTCTGGCAGTGTCTACCGGGTGAGTATACTTTTATAATACTTTCAACTGGGGGAGATATAGAGATCGCGGTTTCGACCTATACTCCTTTCAGGACTTCTCGGCAAAAAAAACAAGCTCGGAAAGCTAGGACAAGCAACTGCTAATATGCAAGGGAAACTTGCTTGGAGTTTCTGGTCAACAGGCGGTTGTCGTGGCTCGTGGCATTAATTTCCACCTGGATCTTCATTGAATTCAACTTCACGGGAAACATTCAGGAAAACTTTCAGGTTGTCCTCCGGTACGGGTTGCATACAATTCCACAGGTTCATGCTCTACAAATGCACGTTTTCTTATAGACACCAAGGCGAAAGCGTGATCATTCTCAGGAGACATTCAACAACATGCATGCGATTAATAATACTGGCGAGTACAACGGGCACGGACAGGACTGGTAATTTTTCCGAATTTTCTGGATAAGCGGAATGAAATTTTATGGACTGCATTCAACCACGTGAAAGCAGTTTCAGGCTAGATGAGACTAAAGATTTCGCGGTATCGAATCATTTGTCTTCTCATACATTCATTCTACAAGCCCGTAAAATTCTACGGGGTGCATTCTGAAACAAATGCTACTTACGGATGCTGAGCTCGCGGTATCGACTCGCATTCATTCAGGTTTTGTTCAATCGTGGGAAAGTATTAAGGTTAAGGGATTAACCGACTTTCTCACAATATTTGAACTTTAACTGGAAGAAATTAGTAGAGGTTGCGAGGACCAACTTACAATTTCATTGACATTTTGTATGTTTGCAGGTTACCTCGGTTCTGCGAAGATGGCTTCGACTTTGAAGATCTTGTACTGGACGTAATTTACCTGAAGGGTTCGCGTGCCATAGACTTCTAGCGAGGGAGGTTGTGCTGCAGGATAGCACGATGCTCCACGTCTCTTGTAGCTGGCTGTACTTCTCAAGGTGAAGCTGTATACCAGGAGACGTCTCGGGAGGGAGTTTTTATGGAAGGAACTTACGAAACACGGGGATCATCTGGACTCCAAAACGTAGTACTAAGCTCAAAGCTGATTTCCGGACTTCAGCTGGGGCTTTTGTACCTTCTGGAATCTCTGAGACTACTTGGAGGCGACCTAGTTGCGTAGATGCCCTGACCTTCGACGGGCGGACTCTTCCAACGGCCTAGACTTCAAACAGGAGCCATCTATGAAGAGGATTTCCTCTTTTCCATACTTAGAATCAACGCCCTTGTGGTAGTTTCTAGATTGCTGGTGTTGGACAGTCTGATGGCCTCGATGGGGCCGTTTTCCAACATTTCTGCAGGTAGTTACAGGCGGTTCTGGCGGCGGTAACATCTGGTTCTGGTACATGTCTGTGAACATGGTTTGTACAATATTTAAAACAATTAATTATACTTTAAATTATAACTAATTATTTTTCAGGTAAAAGTGCTCGAGCGCCATTCGGATTTCCTGGACTGGCTGGTGAAGAGAATAAAATACTTGACTATATACTTGAGTTTATGTTCCTGCTCGATGCGACATGTAATAGTCTGCATTTACTAATTGTTGCTTAATAAGTATTATTTTTCTTAGAATTTCATTGGTAACTACTTATTCTTTTCAGGCTTAATTAATTACCAATTTTAATGTTCTAATGAGATTTTTTACAACCGGATAGCCAGATGCCAGGGTTCAGTCTGGTTAACTCAAGTATATAGAAAAGTACACATAACATAAACGAAATTTATTTGGGTATAACTATTTTACAGTTTAGATAATAAAAATTGAATATTTCATGTATTTTACAATGAATCTCGATTTTGATGTACTCGACGGGCTTACAGGCGCCTGGTGGGCAGGCGACTTGCTCTACTCCTTCGATCGGAACCGAATCGTGTCGGGCCGAGGGAGCCCGAAGTACAGTGGCTATATAAGGACAGTGTGGTCAATTTTAAAAATCTGGTGTGATACACTCACACAACTTCCTTTTACAGTGATCTTATAATTAGCCAAAAATTTGATTTTAAATTTCTAAGCATTTGTCAAAAATTTTCAAGAATTACAAATTCTACAAAAACGGTACAAAATAGAGAGTTAGTTGAAGAGACAATTTTTTTCTAGAATTTCAAGCTGAATTCAAAAATGTAATAATATACCGGGTGTTATAAAAAAAAACAAAAGAAACCCATTTTAGAAGTATTCAACTGGAAAATCACCTATCTCACATCAATACACATTAAAAATGTAATAAAAATATAAAGTTTGAAAAAAATCGTTGGAGCCGTTTTTGAAAAAATCGAAAAAAATTGAAAAATTACAAGAGTAAACATCTACTTCCGGTTATGCGATTTTCTTCAAAAGCTTGTTGTCTCATCTACATAGTACATAACACTTATATATGAAGTTTCAATGCCATAACTTTTTTCGTTTATGAGATATTCTGTTCACAGACACACAGACAGACAGACAGACAGACAGTCCAATGAAAAAAAATATGTTTTTTGGGATCAGGGGACTCTAAAACGTGAAGATATGTTGAAAACTCAATTTCGAATTTTTGGGGTGAATCCAATACTTCCTTTATCGTAAAAGGAAGTAAAAAAGGCAGCCATTAAGAGTCGTCTCTACAACAACCAACCACGCCCTTAGGTATTGTTCTGTGCACGGCCTGCTAAATTGTGACATAAACGTCATTTTATACGGACTGGACATATGTGAAATTCGGAGATGCTTTGCAGAGCGCTGTATACCCACGATCGCGAAAATGTGTGCAATCTGAGGTGGTCAAATGTGCAGTGTAACATTAATTTTACAAGAATGTCAATAATATTACTTAAACAGAATTAAACGGCAAGAGACGATGTGAAACGTAAGGAATCGCTGCCAGCGATTAAAAATCCTCGTTAACGAGCAACCTAATATTGGAATATAAGTCAAGGTGTCCTTTTTTATCTTCTTTATTGTGTTTTTGTACATAGAAAACGAAAATTGACAACATTTTGCGTTGATCGACACAGAGATTACGTACAAAACTCAACAATTTTTTTTTATATCCATAATCAAATCGTTGTATTTATTCCACCAGTTAATTTAGAGGAATAGAATATTCAGTGTTGCGTAGCCCATAAATTCTCTTTAATTTGATGCAATAATCCTTGACATTAAGAAATTTATATAGTTTATTATAGCTTCTGATTTGGACTAATGCGCAATTTTCGCAAAAAGCATTTTACTTTAACTCGTTGACATTTACTTATGCAAACGAAAATTCGGCATTCGCTTATACAGAACACTGTAGAATTTTATGAGGATTATTTCATTCAACTTCATATTGGGGCTACTTTCAATAATAAAGGACTTAGAAGCAATTTTGTGTGACTATGTGTAATTTCGTAAAACGACTCTAATGGCGGATTTTAAAACGGCCAATCAGAAACACGACCAAAATTGACCACACTGTCCTTATATAGCCACTGTAGCCCGAAGTAGAGACCCTGTATAAAAAGTAAGGGTCTCTAGCCCGAAGTAGAGTTCCTATATAATACGAGTATAAGAGTTGAGACAACGCAAATGTCAGCCTCCATTACTGTTCCAAAAATAAATGATAGCATACAAGGCCAGAGTTGTCTTTCTTAGTATGTGTCACCTATGAATTTAATTACTTGTCAGTTTGACAATGTCAACAAATGGTTAATTTAAAGCGTTTATGAAAACTACACTGGTAGGTAGCTACTACGGATCCTACATAAGTAATATTTGATAAAGAGTTGAGACAACGTAAAAGAAGTAGGTACAGCGTTGCATTTTAGTTTTCGTTTGCCACCCAGACGCATTTTTTCCCACATCAAAGTGGAATTCACGTAGTCTGGTTCTACTTGTGAGTGTTCAGTTTATTCTGTTTATATTTTTGAGCTATTCTGCTATTTGCTTCTGTTTTTTGGGGAATTTGTGTCAATGGATATAATTCGAATCTACTTTTATAATATTTAGGAACTCTAGCCCGAAGTAGAGTTCCTAAATATTATAAGAGTTGAGACAAGTCGGGAATAGATGCTGATTGGTTGTGATCCACTGCGCATGCGCAGTTTCGTCTGAAATTGCGCCAGATTCAAGTCCTATAGTTACTGTAGAAACCAGTTCTGAGAATGTCACATTTGACAAATTTTGATTTGACTTTAGGTCTAACAATGATTGATGCAAATGTATTAATATGTATGTGTTCTATTTCTACCTGACAATAGTTCTTTAAATAGCATATCTTGCAAAGTTGTAAGTATGTATATGGAATTTACTTAAAAATTAGTTACCTAAATAATTATTTTTCTACAGTTTTTGAAATACGGGTTGTTGCATTTTTCACTTCAAACGTAGATTCGAACGGGGCTTTTTTATCCATTGACACAAATTCCCAAAAACGAGAGCTGAATAGTTCAAAAATATAAACTGAACACTCACAAGTAGAACCAGACTCGGTGCGAAAAAGTGCTGTACCTACTTCGTTTACGTTGTCTCAACTCTTTCTCAAAGATTACGTATAGACCAAAGAATATAGATAGGGGAAGAAGGACAGCCTATGGGTTATTAGCGTATTGTTTAAAAGCTCCTCAGTTCTTGCCTGGCCCTCAAGTAGCCGCCGCCAGTACTAATAAACTTGTTCAGGGCTACGGTCGGAAACGCATTTACAGATTCCTGTCGCATTTTTCCCAAGAACGCGTCTCAGCGTTGCCAGTTTGCAAGGAAGTTACAGAGTTATGATTTTAACAGCTATTTGTATAAGAGCGAAATTGGCAATTTGATTTTGCGCTCAAAATATACACAAGATTTTATACAGAGTGGGGTCATTTTCGAGGTGCCACCATTGGCATCTCGGAAACGGTAAGAGATACAACTTCGGTCAAATGGGGAAAAAGGTGCGCATTTATGAGGCCAATTTATTGAAGCTTCTGTTGTTCCGAAAAAAACGCATAGCCTACTTGTTATAATCGAAAAACTGAAACTGGTCGATTTTTTCAACCATGCATAACTTTTTTATTATTTCATATAATTTCAATTTTCAAAAAAGAGCTTGTAGGGAATTGTAGGCTCTACAGAATAGGCCTACCTTAATATTTTTCTGATTCGTAATTTTCGAGGTACAGCCCAAACTTAATTTTTTTTAAATGGAATGGATATCAATATTTTGCATCATTGGAAAGCTTGTTTTTCCCCTTTTCATTCATGTATGGTTTCACATACTTATTTTCACAAACTTTTAAAATATTTCATAAAACACTTTTTAATCTAGTGTGCCTTGACTGTGTTAGTTGTAAAAACAAATGAATAGTGTGCTCTGGTTGCTATGTAACAAAACAAAACACAATTTGCAGTGAAAACTTTCTAAACATACTGCAATAAGAAATAATAAGTTAATAACTACTCAAAGTTTAATCATATGCTCACAATTATAGTTATTATTAGTGACTTTTATTTGATACTTTTTCCACAAATATTAAAGTTTGGCAAATGTTTTACGTTTTATGAAAATAGGTTTTTCGGTCAGTTCTATCGTAAATAAGTCAATAGTCAATAGGTCGTTACCTACTTTCGATTAATTCTTCATTAGCATCGTTCCTTACTGATGTGCTTTCCTGATAAGACGTGTCACATTCCTTAGGCTAATTAACAGGACAGCTTATAAGAATTTCTTCTGGAAATTCACATTCAGTTGTGCTGAAGTTTGTCTTCAGTGTTGTCGTATTCTTTTGACGTTTCCTTTTCCGAAATTGATCACTCGAATGCTTAATCTTAATCATGGTTAATTCGTGCGTATATTTTGAATGTAAGCGAAATCGCAGAACCGACTGCGATTTAAGCTTTTTTCGTTTTCCTATAGAAAAAGAAAGACGCGATTTGTGGTTGATTAATTGTGGCAATCCACAGATTTTCACGTTATCTGAAGAACAATTACGTGAAAGAACTGTGTGTGCCATGCATTTTTCCGAAAAGCAGTTTATGAATTCAAGAAAAAATAGGCTGAGTCATAATGCTGTTCCCTTAAATTACAAAACCGCCATGCAACCTGACCACGCAACATCGCCAGTGTCGCCCAAAGAACTCGCATTTAAAAAAGAGATCATGCCAAGGGTCTATGGTAAAGCGACGTCTTCTTCGGGCTCTTTTCATTTGGATGAAGATCATATTGCTTTGTCTATGCAATTAGATGCAGATACCATACCGGATTCGTCTATGATACAGGTTAGTTTCTTTAAAAATGCCCGTTCTGTATACAGTGTGGTGATAACGTCCCGCACAATATTCATTATTTTCTTATTTAATGTTTTTTGGGAAAACCCCGAAACGCGTCATTTTATTTTTTTAAAAGACTCAATTTTCCCCCTTATTTTGATAGATTTCCTCACCAGTTATATGATGAAGTAAAAAAATTAGTGCCCCTCGTAGGTAACAATTGTTTTGAGAAAACTACACGTGAAGTTCAAACAATTCAGAATTTATTTTTAATGAAAATAAGAGCTATGACAAAAACTACCTACCTAATTTTGATTTTAAAACATTTACCACTGTTTCACAAATGTGTCAAAGTCAACAATTTACCGTTTCTAAGGAAACAGATGTGGTGCCTTATTTTAATTTAAAAAAATTCTGATTTTATTTAACTTTATGTGTATTTTTCTCAAAAAATTGTTATGTGGGGTACTAATTGTTTATATCACCATTTCACTGGCGAGATCTATCAACATAAGGGGGGAAAATGGGATTTCCATTTGAAAAAATTAATAATGACGTCATAGCGCAGAAACAAAAGCCTCCCTCCCCCTTCTATTTTTGAAAAATTAATTGTTTATTCTAATTGTCGTTACTATTTTGCTTCAAAGAATCAGAAAATAAAAAGATCGAATTTTTATGCCATACAAAATATGATTTTCAGGGGTTTTACGATAGCGCTCAAGCAGCCGTTTTGAGGAAAATAACTATACTGTTAAATGCAAAAGAAAATATGAACAATTTCCAGTATGGGAAAGTCTAGGGACGGTGCCATGTCCACTTTTTAAAGAATAAAATTCCCGTGTCAGGGTATTCCCAAAAAACATTAAATAACAAAATTATTAATTTTGTGTGGAACTTTATCACCACACTGTATAATAAAAATTTTAAATTTTCCGTCGATAGTGGGTTAACACGATGTCCGATTATAGGGGCTTAAATCTTATAGTTTCCTCAAATTTGTTGCTCGATCTTCGTGTAGGTACTAATTAAATAAGGTATAATTAGTTAAAATTTCTTTTAAAGTTTTATTAATTAAATCAAAACTAAATCCCAAGTAGTAAGTATACAGGGTGATCAATTTTCACCTCTTTAGGCGTTTTTATTCAATAACACAAAATGAACAAAAGTTGGCAGTTTCATAAAATACAGAAAAATTATTGACGTTTTGAATTCTCTGATAAATTGTGTAGAAATATGTAGGCAAAACAATGAGCTTGTAAAGCATTTTAATGGAGCCTACAGATTGAAAATCTTTTCTGTTATTAGTATGTTTTATTTTTAAAAACCATATTTCAACAGGCCATGTTAGAAATGCCAACACCTACCAAAACAAGAAAGCGCCGTAGTTCTGCTGTGCTACATCAAAAAATTGCAAAACTGCGAAGACAAGTGGCGGTAAGAAATTCAAAAATTTACCGTATGAATAAGCAATGTGCACGAAAGGGGGCTAATTTAGATGCATTGGGCTTGAAACCAAAAACCGTTCGCGTCTTTGTAAATATGCAACTTTCTCACAAATCTAAACAACCTTAGACAGAAGCTGAAAAAGAATTGACCTTAAATATGTACCACAAATCTCCAGCCCTCTACTTTTTTATGAGAGAAATGTTAAAATTTACTATGCCCTCCAAATCTACAATAGTTTCATGGTTAAGGTTAAACCAACTTAATACAGGCACCAGTACGGAACTAATAAAAAAACTGACTGTTAAAGTTAACAGCATGACCGATGATGAAAAACAGTGTGTTGTATTACTTGACAAAATGCATTTAAAGAAAGGCCTAGAATATAATCCACGCCAAGATATGATTGAATGTTTCGAAGATTTAGGACATTTTGGACGGAAAAGCAAAATCGCTAGTCATGCACTAGTGTTTATGGCAAGAGGACTTATTCACAAATGGAAGATTCCTGTCAGCTTTTATGTTTCTTCAGGTACCATTAAACATGGAGAGCTATCTTCCCTCATTATTAAAAACATCGAAGAGTTACAAAGAATAAGACTTAAATTGCTTGCTGTTACTAGTGACCAAGCTGCTACAAATAGAGCTGCATTTTTAAATCTAGGAGTGACTGCAGAACAGCCGTATTTTTTTGTCTGCGACGCAAAAATTTTTGCAATATATGACGTACCGCACTTGATAAAAAGCGTACGGAATGATCTCCTATCAAAGGATTTTTATGTGGAGGGCAAGAAATTTTCTTGGAAAGATATCGAAGAGGCATACAAAATAGATAAATCTTCTTGTACTGTTCGAGCAGCTGTAAAAACCACGGATGTCCATATCTACCCCAATACTTTCCAGCGAATGAGGGTTAAATGTGCAACGCAAGTGTTTTCCAACACCATGAGTGCTACGATAAGAACTTCTGTTGGAACGGGCGAGTTAAAAAGCACCAGCACTCTGGATACTGCAGAATTCGTACAGAAAATTAACTATTTATTTGATTGCTTAAACAGTCGAATGCTGAAAGACCGTAACCCATATGCATGTGCTCTATCCGTCAACGTACCGAGTACTTAAAATAATTTGAAAGAGTATTTGCAGTGGGTTAAGACTTGGCAAACATATACATCTAATAACAAGGTGAACCAAGGTGTTTATTGTTTTAAGGGACTTATTTTAACCATGCAGTCAGTTATGGAGCTATGGGAAGACTTAAAACAAGAAGGGTATCGTTTCCTCCTGACCAGCAGACTAAACCAAGATCCTCTAGAAAATCTTTTCGCGGTCCTGAGGTATAGGGGAGGCAATTCTTCGAATCCCACAGTAAAATCTTTCCGCCAAGCACTACAGTTCAACATGCTGGTTAAATTGCAGCATCCTACAGAGAGCTCCAACTGCGAAGTTGATGAAGATGCTGTTGTCAACATGGCGAATGTTGAAGTGCCAGAAAAAGACGTCATGGGATATGTTGAGGACATACCATACACAGTTGCTGAACAAACTGAATTAGCAGAAGATGGTGACTTCAGTTTACTCAGTGAGGTAATAGAAGTTTCAACACAACCAAATCAAGAAGCCACATTAGAATCTTGTGCGACGGTATATGTAGCTGGTTATGTCATTCATAAAACGCTTTTACGTTTTAATTGTGATCAGTGTCAAAATATGTGCAGCCGTGACTCTGTAGTGCATCATAATGAACTGTTTTTACATCAAAAAGACTATGGTGCTGCCGACTGTGTTATTTACCTAAAAAAACCTTCAAGTATTTTAATAAAAATAGTTACAATGTTACTTGAACATTTTGAATATTATTTTAAAAATAGTAAGTCGTGTGTAAGTTTTAAGAAAACATTATTAGCATATAGTGTAAATAAAGTAAAAATTTTAGTACCAGGGTGGCTTAACGAGCAAGACACATCATAAACTGTTTTTAATTAATCATTTAATTAAGTGCAAACTCCATAAAACGTTGAAATGGCTATCGCAAGATTTAAGGACTACAAACCAGTCTGGTACACGCAACAAAAAAATACAACATTTAAGAAATGTTTAAAGCTTAAAAAATATACGTTTATATGCTTACAGATATATTTGTGTACTTCCTATTCTTTGTAACTTTGTATATTATATTGTTTTATTGTATGTAATATTTACACGTTGAAAATCTCATTTATTTAATAGATCATTGAAATTGGCGAGAGTAAGAAATGTAGGTATAACATCTTTATTTCAAAATATTTTAATTTAAACTGGCGTTAATGGATCTGACTCAAATTTCCTATAATCTGCCTTTAAACAAAGTAATTAAACCCGTAAAAGGTTGAGGCAAATTGGGGTTCAATCCCTAACAATAGGTACCTAACTCTTTATAAACAAATTATTATTTATATCGCCCAAAAATTATGTCAAATGCAAGTAATAATAATTTATTTAAAAATAGCTATTTGGCATAATTTTTGAGCGAATTAAGTATAATAATAATAATAAATGTCGTTTATTGAGCAAAAATAAATAAAATTGTTATTTTACAATATACTTGAATTATGAATACATAAGTTGCTCAAAGGGGCGAAGTTCAGGCGTGCTAATCGAATTAGCATACTGTTCTTCCACTTAACCCCAAGGTAAATAAAGAAAACAGATAATTTGTTAAAAAAGGTATATTTTTGGGTATTGAACCCCAACCCTCGATTAGTTTGCAGCTCCTTAACCACATAAGTTCTTTTTTGTTTCTACTCTAATTTACGTTTAAAGTGCAGTAATTTAAACTAGAGTATAAATTATTAAATAATTGTGAGTTTTTTGTGAAAACCGCCCCGATTCATTTTTTTTAATAGCAGATTGTACAGAACTTGGGTCAGATCCCTAATCACCAAATTAAATTGTTGCATACATTTCTGAAAGATAATTTAATGTCGATAATAAATGTTCGAATAATATTGTCTTATTCTTTGCTGAGACTATACATAGAGAGATCGCCAACTTAAATGTGCCTAAATAGACATTTTTTAATGCATCAAGTAAATGAGATATTCAAGGCGTACTGTTTTAGTAGCCGTACTCTATACGTATCAACTTCACAAGATACAATATTATTTTTGTTTTTATTTGCTTTTTAAGATATATCACTGTAAACTATATTAATCGTCAACATTACTTGAACAATAATTTCCTCTCGTATTAAAATTTTTAAATAAAATCCGTATATTGTTTATTAATTTTTTGTTTTCATTATTTGTACATAGCTAGTTCTATATTTATTATAGAATTTTGTGAGAATAAAGTGGGGACAATCCGTATTCCGTATAATCTTGTGCTCATCGGTGAACTTTTTGTTGAAATTATATTAGAAACCTCTTATGTAATTTTTATAGGTACCTAGCTACCTATTAAATGTTTAAAAGTGTTGCATGTGAAACTCATAAAACCTTTATTTTACTTGGTATTGGTACGCGTTCATCCGACTGACAACAAATGTTTTAAATAATAACAAAACAAACCAAAGAATATAGACCTATATTTAATATTCTTTGTAACAAACTTAACTTAGATGTAAGCAGAATCAAACTACTTAAATATTCTTTGGCAGAATACAAGTTTATTTCGGGTAGGTACAACCATTGTAAAACTATTGGAATTGTAGAGAGAAAGTTCTTGCAACACTGTTATAGCTCAAGAATGCTAATGACGCGTTTACCTGCTGAATTCCACTGATAAGGTAATCACTTTGACGCTAGGAGCTTCCAGCGGCATTTTCGAACAAAAAATGATATATTTAACCAAGTAAATAGTTATGCAACCCAAATCACAGCATATAACTGTATAGCCCATAAGGCTGTCCTTCTTCCCCTATCTATATTCTTTGGTATAGACTAGGATCCGTAGTAGATACCTACCAGAGTAGTTTTCATAAACGCTTTAAATTAACCTTTTTTGACATTGTCAAAGTGGCAAGTAATTAAATTCATAGGTGACACATACTAAGAAAGACAACACTGGCCTTGTACGTTATCATCTATTTTTGGAACAGTAATGGCGGCTGACATTTGCGTTGTCTCAACTCTGATACTATATAGGAACTCTAGCCCAAAGTAGTGTACCTCTATATTAATTACTTGATAATTAATATAGAGGTACACTAGCCCGAAGTACAGTGACTATATACAAGACAGTGTGGCCATACAATTGTTGGCCGCCATTTTCAGGCAAATTTGAGCCTAGGGATATACAGTGCCTTTAGAAATAATCGAACGTTTTTGAGTGGTCACTATTTTGGTGCTAGTTATTTTAACTAATTGATGTTAGCTACACGTGCAGTGTTATGTTTGGACATTGACATTTGTCATTGGCGTTCGTTCGTGGTGCTTTAAGGTGTCGCACGAAGTTTACAACCGGTTTCAGTTGTGGTAATTTACAATACAGCTAAATGCCGTCTTCCTGTTCCCTGTCTCCAAACCTCCCTGTCATGTGCTTGGTCTTCTTCCAGGTTTCTCTCCTCCATGGCTCTCCGAATACCCTCCTTCCACGGTTTGCGTGGTCTACCTCTTTTTTTCTTACCCGACGGCGACCATTTAAAGATCTTCATAGGCCACGTCGTCTCCTCCATTCTCATCAGATGACCAAACCAGTTTAACGCTTTCCGTTCAGTTCTGTCCACAACTCATTCTGGTGCTTCCGTTCTGCGCCTTATTTCCTCGTTCGTCACTCTATCTCGTCTCGATACGTTTGCGCTTTTTCGTCCATTTGAACTGTGTTTAGTCTTCGTTTCATTTCCGCTGTTACAGTCCATACCTTACTGCCATAACATAGCACCGACTCTACCATTATTTCACCTATTCTTTTTTTCTTTTTGTTAGAGATCGTATTGTCCCATCAAATTGATTTCAAGCATCCCACTATCTTCTTACTTTGTACTATTCGAGTTCTGATCTCTTCTGTTCCCAAACCCTTTACATTGATTGTATTGTAGCACCGAGGTATTTAAACTTTTCTACTTGTCTTACTGCGACATTTTCATTTATTGACTTCATATTGTGCTTCCGAGTTGACTACTAAATACTCCGTTTTCTCTAAACCTATGCTAAGGCCCTACTCATCGTAGCACCCATGTAATCGCTTTATCATATATTCCAAGTCGAACGCATCTTGTGCTATTACAACAATAGCACAATTCTAAGTTGTCACATTTAAATACTGTGCAGAATATCAGTTTTTTAGGACAATAGATGATAAAATTTCACCCGCTTGCTACGCTAATGAATTATTTGACACTGACAATTTACAATTGTCAGATTTGAAAGGTTTTATTTTCTTTTATAACCAAATGAACAGGTTCTATCAACCTCTTTGAGAACAAGTTGGAAGTAACTAAATATTTTGCCTGTTAATGGCGGATATTCGCGTCGACCAATAGCGGCGAAGACATCCCTATGGCCACACTGTCTTGTATATAGTCACTGTAGCCCGAAGTACAGTGGCTATATAAGGACAGTGTGGTCAATTTTGGTCCTGTTTCTGATTGGTTGTTTTAAAATCCGCCATTAAGAGTCGTTTTACGAAATTACACATAGTCACACAAAATTGCTTCTAGGTCCTTTAGTATTGAAAATAGCCCCAATATGAAGTGGAATGAAATAATCCTCATAAAATTCTACAGTGTTCTGTGTAAGCGAATGCGGAATTTTCGTTTGCATAAGTAAATGTCAACGAGTTAAAGTAAAATGCTTTTTGCGAAAATTGCGCATTAGTCCAAATCAAAAGTTATAATAAACTATATAAATGTTTTAATGCCAAAGATTATTGCATCAAATTAAAGAGAATTTATGGGCTACGTAACACTGAATGTTCTATTCCTCTAAATTAACTGGTGGAATAAATACAACGCCAACGGTTTGATTATGATTATTAAAAAAAATTTGTTGAGTTTTTGTACCTAATCTCTGTGTCGATCAACGCAAAATGTTGTCAATTTTCGTTTTCTATGTACAAAAACACAATAAAGAAGATAAAAAAGGACACCTTGACTTATATTCCAATATTAGGTTGTTCGTTAACGAGGATTTTTAATCGCTGGCAGCAATTCCTTACTTTTCACATTGTCTCTTGCCGTATAATGCTATTTAAGTAATATTATTGACATTCTTGTAAAATTAATGTTATACTACACATTTGACCACCTCATATGGCACAAATGTTCGCGATAGTGGGTATACAGCGCTCTTCAAAGCATCTCCGAATTTCACATATGTCCAGTTCGTATAAAATGACGTTTATGCCACAATTTAGCAGGGTGACGTTTGTCTTACAATTTAGCAGGCCGTGCACAGAACAATACCTGAGGGCAGGGCTGGTTGTTGTAGAGACGACTCTTAATGGCTGCCTTTTTAAAAATTGACCACACTGTCCTTATATAGCCACTGTAGCCCGAAGTACAGTGGCTTTATACAAGACAGTGTGGCCATAGGGATGTCTTCGCCGCTATTGGTCGACGCGAATATCCGCCATTAACAGGCAAAATATTTAGTTACTTCTAAGTTGTTCTCAAAGAGGTTGGTAGAACCTGTTTATTTGGTTATGGAAGAAAATATTGTAAATTGTCAGTGTCAAATAATTCATTAGCGTCGCAAGCGGGTGAAATTTTATCATCTATTGCCCTGAAAAACTAATATTCTGCATAGTATTTAAATGTGACAATCTAGAATTGTGCTATTGTTGTAGGTAATAGCACAAGATGCGTTCGACTTGGAATGTATGATAAAGAGATTACATCGGTGCTACGATGAATGGGGCTTTAGCATAAGTTTAGAGAAAACGGAGTATCTATTTAGTAATCAACTCGGAAGCACAAGATGAAGTCTTAATAAATGAAGATGTCGCAGTAAGACAAGTAGAAAGGTTTTAATACCTCGGTGCTACAATACAATCGATGAAAAAGGTTTGGGAACAGAAGAGATCAAAACTCGAATAGTACAAAGTAAGAAGATAATGGGATGCTTGAAATCAATTTGATGGGACAATACTATCTCTAACAAAAAAAAAAAAAGAATAGGTGAAGTAATGGTAAAGTCGATGCTATGTTATGGCAGTGAGGTATGGACTGTAACAGCGGAAATGAAACGAAGACTAGACACAGTTCAAATGGACGAAAAAGCGGAAAGGTATCGAGACGAGATAGAGAGACGAACGAGGAAATAAGACGCAGGATGGAGGCACCAGAATGAGTTGTGGACAGTACTGAACGAAAAGCGTGAAACTGGTTTGGTCATCTGATCAGAATGGAGGAGACGACGTAGCCTATGAAGATCTTTAAATGGTCGCCGCCGGGTAAGAAAAAAAGAGGTAGACCACACAAACCGTGGAATGAGGATATTCGGAGAGCCATGGAGGAGAGGAACCTGGAAGAAGACCAAGCACAGGACAGGGAGGTTTGGAGACAGGGAACAGGAAGACGGCATTTAGCTGTATTGCAAACTACCATAACTGAAACCGGTTGTAAACTTCATACAACACCTTAAAGCACAACGAACGAACGCCAATGGAAAATGTCAATGTCCAAACATAACACTGTACGTGTAGCTAACATCAACTAGTTAAAGTAACTAGCGCCAAAATAATGACCACTCAAAAACGTTCGATTATTTCTAAAGGCACTGTATATCTCTATGCTCAAATCTGCCTGAAAATGGCCGCCAACAATCGTATGGCCACACTGTCTTGTATAAAGTCACTGTAGCCCGAAGTAGAGACCCTGTATATTAAGATTAGAGATGGGACATACAAGTGATCAATGCTGATAGGTTGGAACCAATTTCCACGGCCTGCTGAATTGTGTGACAAATGTCGAAGTGACAGCCGGCCATGGAAATTATTAATGTCATTTGACGTTTGTAGTTTTTGCAGTAATTACAAGTGGCATTCTCTTTTTTTGATTTTTTATTATTCATTCATTTATTATCTTTAGCCTCTTTGACATTTCGGTGTCAAGGATCATTATTGTTAATAAATTTTACTAAAATCACTGGCTGTTCAGCAGTTGGATGTAAGAACCGTTCCAGCAAGAACATTTCTATGTTTAGGTTTCCAAAAAATTATCCTTATAAAAAAGTATGGGTAGAAAGATCGAGTATTACAATCTGGCAGCATGAAAAATCGTACAGATTATGCGAAGAACATTTTACACGAGACCAGTTCTTAACAACAACAGGCAAAACCCCATGTAAAAGACTAAAATATAATGCAGTGCCATCATTATTCCACATAAACATATTCAGATAATGAAGATAAAAATTTTGAAAACAAAGTTACGGGTAGTAATTTTCTAGAAAAACTACTACTCTTCATTTTGACAGCGACATTTTGGAAGTTTTTTAAATTAAAAGACATTATTGCAAATCAAAACCAAGTCATAAAGAACCTCAACAGAGGAATAGTAATTTTGAAAAAAATAAGATACTAGTATTAAATTACATTTGGAAAGAAAAAAAAATCGGCTTTTCAAAACATCTTTGATGATGATCAAATTGAGGCAATGCATCAACAAAAAGCAAGTACTACACCCTGATCAAATAAAACGGTAGCAAAAGCTTTGAGATTAAAGTTTATTTGTGGTTCTAGTTGATATAATACAATTTGTGAGCTACTACATTTGTCATGCCCTACAAATTACAACCTTAAATAGAAAATTGCAAGATATTACTTTTGAGAGTGGTATTTTAGAGGATGTGTTTAATTTCCTCAAAATAAAATAAACACTCATATTAATTTGTTGTTATACATATAAAAATGAAATATACCTATACCTTATTTTAATAAAAAGTAACTTTAATAACTAATAACTTCTGTAACAACTCATTTTCAGCTTTAATTGCTCGGGTATTTGTTTCCCTTGTTGGATTTCTTTACTTCCAATTCTTCTCAATTTTTATTTCATTCTACAATGGCTTTTTGCAACTCTTGCCATTCTTTTGATACACTTGCATGACTTGTAGTATTACGAATGCTAATTGTTAGTGTATTTGGCATGGTGTAGTAGGTACTACGTGATCTACTAAAATGTAAATTTTAAGATTTATAAACTATAATTTTAAATTTCTATAATAGTTACTCACTGTTGACATTACTGCCATTCTTTTTATTAATATCGTCTGCATCATTTGTTGTTCCCAATAGCCTACATTTGGTGTATTGTATGTTGTTTTCAAAATATTTCACAGTTCTCTAAAATAGATAATGTTAAACTAAAAACTAATTTGATAATTTTCAAATAGATACCATTCCTATAGATAGAATTTTTGGCCTTTTCTCTCTGTATCGATTTATTAGCAATTTGTCACTTCTTCCACACAGCGTTTTCAACATCGCTTTGGGGAGAATTGCGCATTTACGGTTCTTCCATATGACGTGAGTCTTTAGAAGTAACAGCATACACATAGTTAAAAAGGATGCTGAAACGTAAAAGCCCCTTAATCAATCATATCAAATAACTTTCTGACTACTCTAACAACTTTAATTACCTTTTTGTTGCTGCTCTGTTTGATTAACATGGTCAATTACAATATTTTTACAGCGTCAGGGTAATCGCGCATTGGATAAGTTATACCGGGAGTCTATATTTACACAGCTGATTGCAATGTTCTTACATATTTTGAAATGAATTTGTAACTAACTATATGTAAATCCAAACTGAAACTATTTTAAGGTTAGTTTTCGTGCTCTTTGAACCCACACTTGACTCCTACTCGACGCCAGGAATAAATTAATCACGTTTGGTTCGTAATTCGAACTACAAACGAACAGAATGCAGTTCACACAAACGAAAACATTTTCTTGCACTAAGCAAGTCTGAGTAGCCAAACGAACAAAGCTTTAGAAAGAAGCTGTAATTAAATGTGAATAGATAATTTATACCTATCTACAGTCTGTAAAATCCAACTATAAAAATCAGACGCAATTTTTATTGATAATGAATAATTATTTTCATTATTTGACATTTCGAAATTTGTCGTGTAATAGTTATTTACCTAACAAGTTCGGGAAGGTAATTTTCCCGAATGAGCACTTTGTTTGCAGCACGAGCGAAGGGAGTGCTGCATGTAGTGCGAATTCGGGAAAATTCTTCCCGAAGGAGTTAGGTACAATGTTTTTTGTAACGAATAACTGAAAATATTTAAAAAAATAAAAAAATTATTAATTAGGGTTTTACTAATTTACTGAGTTGACAGCACAAACCACTAAACTTTTATCTACGCACCTGTTAGCTTTTGTCGACGTTTACAGCGCCTCTGGTGTTTGCAGGCGCAATTAAACCAACGAGGGACAATCCTCTGTATAATAAAGGAGAACGATACACACGTGTGTGCCCCGAAGGAACCCCTTGGAGAGGGGCGGAGCCCCGAGAGCCCCCTTAGATATGGGCGGAGCCCCGAGGGTCCCCTTGGAGAGGGACGAAGCCCCTAGGTTCCCCCTGGGGAGGGGCGAAGTCCCGAGGGCACCCTTGAAGAGGGGGCGTAACCCCGAAGGCCCCCTTGGAGATGGGCGAAGCCCGAGGACCCTCTGGAGAGGGGCGGAGGCCCGAGGGCCCCCTTGGAGATGGGCGGAGCCCCTAGGGCCCCCTTGGAGAGGGGCGGAGCCCCTAGGGCCCCCTTGAAGAGGGGCGGAGCCCCGTGGGCCTCCTTGGAGATGGGCGGAGCACCGAGGGCCCCCTTGGAGATGGGCAGAGCCCGAGGGCCCCCTGGAAAGAGGCGGAGTACCAAGGGCCCCCTTGGAGATGGGCGGAGCCCCATGGGCCCCTTGGAGATGGGCGGAGCCCCGAGAGCCCCCTTGGAGAGGGGCAAATCCCCGAGGGCCCCCTTGGAGATGGACCAACGTAATAGGCCAAAAACCTGGTGGTAAATTGAATAGAATAGACCGAGCAATAGCGCGCGCAGCCCCGTTTATTATAAAAATTTACAAAAAACAAATTCCCCTAGTTTTTGTTGGAAAGTAAAAAACACCGCAGTGCGGGAAAAGTAAGTTTCGGAGCAGCGGGAATGACCGGGAAATATGAATTTTGAAGTCATGAGTACAAAATAGTATATTGTATGTTAAGAGCTGAAAGTGCATTCTTGCCGCTTGCGCATGAATATTGCTGGTTGAGACGAAGTCGAAACCAGCAATCATGCAAAAGCGGCAAGCGCACTTTTAGCTCGAAATGTACATACTATTTTTTCGACGACAGAGCATATTATTAAAGGAAAATATCAAATTTCATTTTATCTCAAAAATTAATTGACAATCAAGTTAACATTACTCGCACCGTCTATGACATGTGACGCGATTATTTCCACAAATGACGGGCGTTGTCAAGGAAACATTCGGACGTGGCTACCTATTTTGTTCACGCGGAAACCCAAAACGCTCGGCGAGCGGCAAAAAGATGAAAACGCACGCTCAGCGGCAAATGTCAACTTTCTGTTGTCAAATGACAGCGAGAAAAATCTACTTTCGGTGTCAGTCGTCGAAAAAGTAAATGTCAGTTTGGTTATGACATCTTGAAATTTTGTTTGAAAAACAGAAACTGATCAACTTAGCCTTGGAAACTGGTTCCACTTGTCCCATCTCTTATCTTACTTAATATACAGGGTCTCTAGCCCGAAGTAGTGTACCTGTATAATACTTTAGTAAGAGTAGAGCAAACAGAGAAAAATTTTGGATCATTTTTTCATGGCTACAAAGATTTAATGATATATTGAAAAACAAGGTTGGTAAAACTGACAACACGAGTTGCCAGTTTCATCAAATTTGAGGTTACCAGGTTAGGTTTTGCGTCAGTTTTGACACAGACTGACACAAAACCTAACCTGCTAACCTTAAATTTGATGGAACTGACAACTCGTGTTGTCAGTTTTACCAACCTTGTTTTTCAATATATCATTAAATCTTGGTAGCCATAAAAAAATGATCCAAAATTTTTCGCTGTGTGCTCTACTCTTACTAAAGTATTATACAGGTACACTAGCCCGAAGTAGAGATCCTGTATATAGTTTACTAAGAATTGGGCAAACAGCCTTATTTGACACACATTTTTGATCCAAATTAGAAATTTGACATATGTCGAACAGAGAGGTTATGGGAACCAACTTTGCTAACTTGCCTTTGATGGGAGAGTTCTCAGAGTATGGATCATTCTTAGGATCTCTAGAACCGACTATTAGGAATATACGGCAATTTAGTTAAGATTTAGATTTACATGTGTGGAACTATCGGTCGTAACATGTTATAAAATATGTAAAAACGGCACGTTTATCACACATGCCTTGCAAAAAGTGATCCAAACCAATCAAAATGTATCCCGTTGTTTGCCCAACTCTTAGTAACCTATATAGAGGAACTCTAGCCCGAAGTACAGTGGCTTTATACAAGACAGTGTGGCCATAGGGATGTCTTCGCCGCTATTGGTCGACACGAATATCCGCCATTAACAGGCAAAATATTTAGTTACTTCTAAGTTGTTCTCAAAGAGGTTGGTAGAACATGTTCATTTGGTTATGGAAGAAAATAAAACCTTTCAAATCTGACAATTGTAAATTGTCAGTGTCAAATAATTCATTAGCGTCGCAAGCGGGTGAAATTTTATCATCTATTGCCCTGAAAAACTAATATTCTGCACAGTATTTAAATGTGACAATCTAGAATTGTGCTATTGTTGTAGGTAATAGCACAAGATGCGTTCGACTTGGAATGTATGATAAAGAGATTACATCGGTGTTACGATGAATAGGGCTTACCATAAGTTTAGAGAAAACGGAGTATCTATTTAGTAATCAACTCGGAAGCACAATATGAAGTCTTAATAAATGAAGATGTCGCAGTAAGACAAGTAGAAAAGTTTAAATACCTCGGTGCTACAATACAATCGATGAAAAAGGTTTGGGGACAGAAGAGATCAAAACTCGAATAGTACAAAGTAAGAAGATAATGGGATGCTTGAAATCGATTTGATGGGACAATACTATCTCTAACAAAAACAAAAAAAGAATAGGTGAAGTAATGGTAAAGTCGATGCTATATTATGGCAGTGAGGTATGGACTGTAACAGCGGAAATGAAACGAAGACTAGACACAGTTCAAATGGACGAAAACGCGGAAAGGTATCGAGACGAGATAGAGTGACGAACGAGGAAATAAGACGCAGAATGGAGGCACCAGAATGAGTTGTGGACAGTACTGAACGAAAAGCGTTAAACTGGTTTGCTCATCTGATGAGAATGGAGGAGACGACGTGGCCTATGAAGATCTTTAAATGGTCGCCGCCGGGTAAGAAAAAAAGAGGTAGACCACGCAAACCGTGGAATGAAGGTATTCGGAGAGCCATGGAGGAGAGGAACCTGGAAGACCAAGCACAGGACAGGGAGGTTTGGAGACAGGGAACAGGAAGACGGCATTTAGCCGTATTGTAAACTACCATAACTGAAACCGGTTGTAAAGCACCACGAACGAACGCCAATGCAAAATGTCAAACGTTCAAACATAACACTGCACGTGCAGCTAACATCAACTAGTTAAAATAACTAGCGCCAAAATAATGACCACTCAAAAACGTTCGATTATTTCTAAAGGCACTGTATATCTCTACGCCTAAATTTGCCTGAAAATGGCCGCCAACAATCGTATGGCCACACCGTCTTGTATATAGTCACTGTAGCCCGAAGTAGAGTCCCTGTATATAGTTACTATATACAGGGTCTCTAGCCCGAAGCAGAGCCAGTAGATATAGAGAGTACCGCCACGTCCGCCATGTTTGTTCTTTTGTCATATGCGTCACTTTGAGGTTTTGTAACACAATTCCGTCAACGTGACATTTATTGGCAATCCGAAATTTTATTTAAAATTGGCAAGACTGTAAGTCTATGTCAAATTCGAGGTTAGTAGGTTAGGCTTTGTTTGTTATTTGACACAAACTGATGGAAAACATAACCTAATAACCTCGAATTCGACATAGACTTACAGTCTTGCCAATTTCAAGTAAAAATTTAGACATAACTCAATCAGTCATTGCTGATGGGAACAAAAATGGCGGCGATGGCGGCATTTTCACGGCTCAAAGAATGGCGGTACTCTCTATATCTACTGGCTCTGGCCCGAAGTAGACGAGGGCGTTCTATATCAACCAAAACTAGAAACAGAGAAACTAGGTTAATTTTTATCATAGCCGACTAAATTAATAGTAATTTAGTTGGCCGTGTTTTTATTTACATTTATCATGTATAATAAATAAGGTTATAATCTCGTTTATTTCGGAGTGCTGTGACTGTATGTGACGCGGGACGTGAGCCTGTCTTGCCCCAACCTATGCCGCAGTGTCGAATAAGTCTCAATGAACAAGTGAAAAGACGGCAGAATTGAATATTATCTGTGCCGGCTAATGACTTCCAAACCAAATTTACGTTTTTAAGCTTTTACTTGAATTCAAGGGTCTTCTAGATAGTAACTGGGAGCTGGTTGACTAGGTTACACAAGGTAAGTAGAACCCCTTAAGCTACATGAATTACTTCTAGTACAATGTTAACCTCACAATTTTCGGCTTAGATCTCGGGAAGTTTATACGCTGAGAATTGGGGCACTGCGGAGGAATTAGGAAATCTACAAAACGAGATTTCTCCAGGTGAGTGAAGCTTTGAATCTTTACGGGTACATTAACTACGGGGGTTTCGTTGCAGGCACCTAACCTCACAAATGGGTTAAGTTTATGTAGAGACCTGGGGTGCCTCGCTTTTCAATTAGATTGCGTGAATGTCTTCGGGAAGCGGTTTCAAGGAGGCCTAAAACTCTTAACAGGCGTTTAAAATCAACGAGCCACGTACGAGTTTTAGACAACGTCGGATTCGAAGGGAAAAAGATATCTAAATCCCAGATAGGCGTTTAAAATCAACGAGCCACGTCTGGGTTATAGACGGGATAGCTTTTGAATCGGATCGGCGGAGACCACAGGCATTTAAATCAATGGGCCACTTTGATTTCCAACAGGAATTCGGGAATTTCTGGGAAAGATTGGTTCGAAGACTGAAAGTCAAAAAGTGCTTCGGACGGGATCAGGACTTGAGCCCCAGGAGGCCCAAGGCGAGAGCACCGGTTCGGAACGCTGGATGCAAGTCCCAGTCACAACGTACGCTACCTGTATTTATACCTTACCCAACGTCGTAATCTGTGCAGGATTTTAGGCAGGGATGCGCTGAACGACGACGGCTCGTGACCCGGCGCACCTCGATGGTTTCCTCGCCTAAACTGGAGCCTCGCGCTTTGCGATGTTATCCTTGAATTGTGACGAAGTTTTGGCGGCGACGAAATTCGAACGCATTCCAATGCATAAAAATACGATTTCGGCCGGCGCTAACGTCACAACAGCAATTCATTAACAGGGCTAGATTAAAGTTTCTAGAAGCCATTTAGATATATATTAATTAGAATGGAAACATATTCCACTTAAAAGACGCCTTGCATAGAAAACCTAAAAATTATGCAGACATACTACTTTTCGGTAAATAATAAAAAATCTAAAGAAGTAATTAACATTTTATACTATATTTCCCGATTATAAATCTTTAAAGAGTTCACATAAACATATGAATTTTAATATTAAGCCTTTGTATATGAAATTTTGAAAATATTTAAAAAATTTAAAAATTACTTTTTAGCTAAAGTTAAAAAATAGGTGTTTTCTGGCTTTGAGATTGTTCAGTTGGCTAAAAATAACACACTCTAAAAAAATTTCAGAGTTTTTATTATTTACCGAAAAGTATTGTTTGCATAATGTTTACGTTTTTTATGCAAGGCGCTTTTTAGGAGAAACATTTTTCAATTCTAATTAATATCTATTTAAATGGCTTCAAGCAACTATAATCTACCACTGTTAATAAATTACTGTTACAAAGATCCTGTAAATTTTTCTTTATCCAATTACATGTTCTAAAAAAATTCTTTAAATATTTAATTACCGCAAAATATAAACTACCAATTTGACAGTTTATACTGAAATAAAGTTGATCATGGCCCACTGGTAATGAACCTAAACATTTGTATTGCAGTGTTAGGTGGGTTATATTATCTTTACTAGCTGTATTATATAGAGTGTGTCCCCGGTTGGGTGAAACGACTCTAGTAAAATGTAAACAAATTTTGATTTAAACTTTCATTTCTTGGGGTTTAGCCCTGCTTGGTTAAAGGCGAATTTCTAATATAATTTCAGTTTTGAAAAATCAAGTATTCCTTGGAAATTTTTAAAAAATCTATTTTTCTGTTGATTAGCGTGCCTTTTATGTAGTAAATACGACAAAAATTTATTAAGAAAAGTTGTTTAGAATCAACATTTAGGCCCGTATACCAAATTTCAAAATCCTTGGCCAACTTTGATCTCTCACATTTTCCTTTATGTTTAGGTCCCACATATCATAGAATTTTATTTTTAAGAAAAACTGCCATGGAAAAACAAATATTTTTAACAAAGTTTTTTATTTCGTAGTAAAAAACTTTGTTAAATATAAAATTCTTTGATTTGGGAAATAAACCAAAGAAAATGTGAGAGAGATCAACGTTGGCCGAGAATTTGGAAATTTGGTATAGGGGCCTGGATGTTGATTCTAAACAACTTTTCTTAATAACTTTCTGTCGTATTTGCTACATAAAAGGCACGCTAATCTACAGAAAAATAGATTTTTTTTAATTTCCAAGGCATAGGTAGTCTACTTGATTTTTCAAAACTGAAATCGTGTTGAAAAGTCGTCTTTAACCAAGGAGGGCTGAACCTCAAGAACTGCAAATTTAAATCCAAAATTTCATATCGTATTACACTCTCATTTCCTAAAAACTGTTTGGATTAATATGAATGTCAGAAATTTTATTGCGGCTCTAGCTGTAGTGGAAGATTTGTTGATTTGGTAAGTTTATCATTCACCAACTTTTTGTATAACTGTTGCGGGAAATTAATTATTCGCATTTTAATTTAAAAAAACACTAGACGTACTTTCATTAAAGTTAGCAGTAATATTTACAGGCGAATTTCGTTTTATGGCTGTCAGAGTCACTAGTTTCGAAAGTCATACTTATTTTCATGAGTTTGCTTTGATTAACGCAAGCAAATGAGTCTGTTTGCGATTGCAAAAAAGCAAAACATTTTCCGATTTTGTTAATTACTCAAAATTGATTAATTTTATGCGTACGGCTATCGCCTTAAAAATCTGGTACACCAAAAATTTTTCCCTTTGTGAATACGACTAAAATAACATAAGTTACGTCCACAATTTTTAAATTCAAGTCACTAGATTTTCGACCTTGTACCAGATTTTTAAGGCGATAGCCGTACATTGCATTTCCAAGCTTATTTTTGAATATTTCTCAATGAATTTTATTAAACTAGTGGAAAGGTTATTATTTCTATAATCCGATTATGTCAAATTAATTTCAAAATTATTTCTAACCAATGCTACATAAATTGTTTAAACAAAGCGGATGTACGTAAACTACAGCGGCTGAATCCTCATAAGCATGTAATAGCCAAGTAGCGTCTTCGAAAAGTATGTAAACTGCAGCGGGTTCATGTTAATCACCCTCAACAGAGATGTGTCGAACGACTAATGCATGCGATGCGAGTCGTTCTACTTTCATTTCAATAAAAACTTCGGCACTTCTCATCCGAATCTGAACATCTTTGTTCAAACTCTCTTGGAGTATCAAACAAAAACTTACGTAAAAATGAGGAGCATCGACTGCAAGAAAAGAGTGAACCGCGAAACGTTGAAGAAACAACAATTTTTAGAAGTTCGTTTGTCCAGTTACAAAAACGGATCTATTAAGTAGACCGACTTTCATGCAGCAAATATGCCATCACTTTGGCGATGTCGTGATGCACAAGAAGTAATTTCATTTGGTGAAAAAAAAACATATCGAAAACACAGAAATACTTGCATGTTGTTTGTCTAAAAAAAGTGGAAATAAGCTTTTCCATCATTTTTAAACACGCCGAATATATATTTAATATGTATATTTCGTTAGTCCCAAGCCTGAATAAGGTGTGAGGGGAATTGATGTGATTAGTTGTCAAAGTTAATTTTATGACCCCCCAAAAACTACCTAGACGGTGCCCGCTGCAGTTTACGTACCCATTACTAAAAGTCTTTTGCTTTGAGTTGCAAAAAATATTCCTGTAAAATCGAAAAGAATAGTGCAAAAATGAAGTTGAATGAATTAAAATTATAAACATAGAATTAGTAAAACACTCCAGTCGAAACCAATTCTAGACGGTGCTTTTAGCGAAAATATGCAAGACAGTTTGGGCACGATGGGCGGTTGACCTCAGTAGGGGTCCAAAGCCGAGTTCCAGATGTACACTTTTTAGGGCGAAAGCCGTATAAATTCACAAATCGCGGGAATCAGATTTTGCCGTACGAATGATATTGTAATATAATAAACAAAACAAAGTGAGCCGATAAAAGGTACTCCACATCGTTTATCGTTTGTTGGCAGTTGGCTTTTAATAGCTGCCTAACAACTTATTGGTGATATTAAGGAACTGAGTTACCTATTTATTTTATTTTGCGATTACAATTACAAAGAAATATAGGTACAAACAACGAAATAAAATAAAACCACGATAAAAACAAATAATTGCTATATTTTAAAACAATGATTGCTGGGTGCAAACGTATTCTAAAATCGGCGTATTTTCAATGTAATGGCTAAGAGATAATTGGAAATTTTGTCTACCTGGGTTTTGTAACCCAAGTTATTATCGTTCGAAGGCCGTGTAAACCTTGACAACATCGCACTTCAGTTTAAACCAACGAATTCTAGAATCATGGTTTTGCTCGGAGCTGTTTAACTGGGATCCCTCCCGTCAGAAAGATAAGACCTGGGAGCCTTGCGGGAGGGAGTTTTTAAGCTATAAAATATACGCTAATACTGCCCAGCGCTGAGTCTCTTCTCGTTATATGCTCTTTGGTAATAATTAACTGTCAGCTATGCAGATCGCCACACTTAACCTCAACAAGCAAGAAGATGTTGAGCAGGTGTGAGTGGGGAACAGCAGGGTTCTGTGTAATGTGACGTTAAAAATCGATATCCTTGTCTGCGCCTGCGTGTTACAGGTTGTAAATCTTCTCACCCCGACCCGACGCGACGGGGTGGACTCATCACTTTATGTGTTTCTGATCGCAGGCCTCAGCTTCATCCCTGTGCTAGTTACCGTTGTCCTTGCGCATGCTAAAACATCGAACTGTTGGGCATGCGCAATAGATTTCGCCACAGAATGTGGGAATCAGCGGTTCCAAACAAATTTACCAAAAATGCGAGGCATTCAATCTAGACCGATCAAAAGCTGCAACTAACCTAAACATGCTAGCACCACACACATAATCTTTGAACCACTTCAGACAGTCGACGTATTACTCCCTTCGATTATTTGGAGCCACTGTTTTTTCACGTTGGCGGGAATTAACTCCGGGCGACAGCATCAACCAAACAGAGGTCGACTTCCGGACATGCGGATACTGAAATTGTGCTTGGTAGCTACTCCAACAACGTATACATTTATATGGCAATTTGCTTTTCTTTATCTAGGCCAGGGGTTTTCAAACTTTTTTCCTCCAGTACCACTCTACAAAATTAAAGAAAGTACTTGTACCCCTAGCTCAATTTAGTGCGTAATTGATTAGTATCTTTTACTTAACTTAATATCGTTCCATGATTATGTTTACACCGTGATTCACTGCTGAAGGCAGTGGAAATGAGCGATGAGTTTTCAATTTTGAGAGAAATACCTAATTGTGTGAGATATTTACCACTTAATAAAATCAAACAAAGTTGCAGAATTACGTAAGTTCTATATTGGTTTCGTGAATTAACTCAATAATGAGATTTAGTAAGAGCCAGGCCACATGCATATATATTTTACAAGAGCACAAATGGCATGCCTTTTAAGTTGGACAAAGTTTCAATTTATATCATAACCCCAAAAAATTATTTAATATCTGTTAAAATTAGGTCTAATTACAAGGACCGCCATCTCTGATTCTTTAGTAATTATTATTAAAATACTGATCCAGTCAGCTTTGTAATATGTCATTTGGGTTGCATAAGCAATTCTATTTATTCACTGCGCCAAGTATAAGCTTCTAACGCCGTTACAACTATATATGTACAGTCGCGGAATTAAAAATCCGAGGGAGTCGTAGTGTTTACAATTTTTGGGTAATGTAAATTGGGCTTTGCGTTTCTAGGTTAGCAATTGACAGTTAAACAATGAGGCATGCTGTCATATACGAGTAATTATTTTGACTTTGACTAATTTCACTAGGTAACGTGATAAGTAAAGTAAAGTAAGGTATACACTGAATCATATTAAGTGCCCGGGTTTTTAATTCCGCGACTGTACAGTACCTGTATTATCAAAACCATCTCGCACATTTTTCCGATTTTTGTCTTGTGCCATATTTGTAGTCACCATTACGTGAATCAGGCTGTGTACCCTCTACACCTAGCCCTAGGGGTAGTGAGTGTTGCCACGAGACGAGAAGAGACGAGATTTTACCAATTCTCGATCTCGATCTCGAAAATTCTCGAAAGATGATTCTCGATCTCGAACTCGAAAATTCTCGAACGTCGATTCTCGATCTCGAATTCGCGAATCTCGATTCTCGAACTTTTAAGTACCGAATTGAGGCAGTTGCGACTGCTTAACACCGCGTGCTACGTGTATTAACGTTCTGGAATGCCCTTGATGATATAAAGTTCGGTGATTCCCCTATACTTAGGTACGAGTATAAACAAATAATGTGACACGTATGCTAATGTATGTACACAGTTATTCGTTTACGTTTGCTGGTCTAACATCATGTGAATAAGTGTTTACGAGTTGATCAGTATTGTGAAGTTACTGGATATTTTACGGCATTTAAAATTTTGTAGTGTATATTCTTAAATAATCGTTATTTCTCAGACTTATTAAAATGAACCGCGGTATAAAACAATACTATAAAGTTCAACCAATCGCAAAAAATAGTGCTGTGGAAAGCGATACCAGTGTAACAGAAGATGATGATGATTCGGTAAAAGATGTTGATTGTAAGATTAGTGAAGGTGCAGATACATCGGACAATTCATCAATAACGCCTACAATGAAAACTGAAACTCCTAAAATACATAAAAACTAAGGGTCCAAGCAGAGTAAATGACAGTTCAAGTGTGGCAGGTTTGTCTCACGAGACTCTATTATCGAAATCGAGCGACTCCAGAGCGGTTGCGAATTTTAAGAATTATTTTGACATCCAGAAAATAACAGACACGGACAGGTACAAAAATAACAACGTTGCAAGCTGTAGATTATATCATTCAAAAATAAAAATGACACAATCTAATACAACTGAGCTGAAACGACACTTGAAAATACATCACATTCAAGAATTCAGAAAATCGCTTCCTAATCAAGAAGTTTACAAACGAACTCTGACTGACTGACAAGCTAACATCTTTAAAGGTAGATACAGGGTTATTATAAATCTTTCGGTATAATATTTCACGTAACACAAAGTGCAAGACAAACATTTAATAATGATTTGATAACTCCAATAAAAAAAAATTCTGCCTCATATAATAGCCAAGTACGATGTACCATCATTTGTGATAAGTACCTAGCGCTTGGAATTTTTAGGAAAATAAATAAAAATACAAAAATAGGTTATCAAAACGGCTATAAAATAAGAGAAAATAGGCATCAATTGGTAAACTTTAGGCAAAATTTAAAAAAATAGGCATAATAAGAAACTACCTGATTATTAAAGAATAGTTAAATTTTGTTTAATTTTTAGAAATTTAATTTATTTTAAAATGACATTTTCTGGCAAAATAGTACATTGTGTATCTAGGATGAAAAGCGTAACATTCCCAGACGACTGTGAACACCGCAACAGGCTCGACAGCGAGTCTGCTAGGGCTTTGCTTTGTCTGAAATCTTGGCAATCGTGCGAATTTATTAAACAATATTTAAACTAAGTAAAAATTCAAATATTGTATTTTTGTATCGCTTGTGAAAGACATTTATTAGATATTAGATTTATAACATTTCTTATATTATCCAAGTTTGATCTTATAAATAACCTTTGTAAAGATTTTGTAAAAAATTAAAATAAAGTAGGTACTACTTATAACTGTTCTACTTTGTTTTTATGCAGGTTTTAAGAATACTATTGAAAAACTGTCGAGATCGAGAAATCGAGAATCTCGTAAACAATTCGAGAAAAATTCGAGAATTTTGTTAATCTCGTTTCGAATATTCGAGATGGAAAAATGTCAATCTCGATCTCGAAATTTCGAGACGAGACGAGACGAGATCGAGAATTATCTCGTCTCGACGGCATCACTACAGGGGTACGCGGAGCCAGCATTAAGAAAGCCTGATATAGGCCATCGGTTCTCAAACTTATTTGACCTACCGCCCTTTTTTCATATAGAAACATTACTCAGCGCCCCTAGCCGTCGGCGTCGTTTACGTCAAAAACAAAAACAAAAAAGATAGTCTTCTCTTTCATTGCACATGGTGACATGGGGCTTAGAGGCACCAGTATACAGGTTGCCTAAAATTGTTTGGAACATGGCAATTCCATGAGGTGGAAAGGGTTCAAATACTATTTGCCATAAAAGTAACAGAAGGAAAATTGTAACGCAGGGTCATTTAAGTTAGATCTGCACACTACCCGCACCCCTACAATTACGGCAGTCAGCGACCGTGAGCGAATAAACTTGCATCCGTTTGAACTTACGCATGCCATTTATTATACCTGCACTATTTGGTTTCGTCTTTTATTATATGGTTGTTCAGTAAGTGTGGTGTTTTATTTGTTGTTTTACTAAGTGTTTTAAGAGCAGCGAGGCATATAAAAGGCACTAATGACTTTGGTATCTAGCAACAAGTCGTGTCCGCCATTTTTACTCCTCTGACATATGAGTCACTTTGATTTTTGTCACACAATTCCGTCAAAGTGACGTGTGTCTCACAGTTCAGCACGTCATGTGCGCGATTATATACCTAGATAAAATTAAAAGAGAACCTTGTTTTTTAGAATATCTTGATTAACTAGAAACAAAGTAATTACAAAAAAATCGCTACAATCAAAATTACTAGAACTAAATAACTTTTTACTATAATAAAATGGCTATCATAGTTATTAACAATTTCTAATTGAAACTTCAAGAAGTTCGACATTGACTAGCACCTATTGCAAACATGTGCCTTGTGTTTATAATGATTCCTATTGAAACCGAAAATTAAGCAACCGGTAAGGCGTTAAAAACGCGCTGAATGAATGCCTGTAAGTTGTTAATTTTTTGTGCAAATCCTCGTTTTTCTTGTGTGAATCTTAACTTGCCTTTCACTTTTAATACGACTGCATCTTTTTCCATTTTCACTTCCCTTGTTGAAAAGGCGAAGGAAGTATTGTAATTGCGAAAAAATCAGCTTCTGAGATTTCTTCAGATCTTCACATTTCGCGGTTCGTAGATGACGAAAAACAGTTTCTCTCAAAAACTGTTTGTTGTAGTAATACGATATTTTACATGCAGATTAATGCCTTCCTGACATGACACCGAGAAAATTTCAGTAAAATATGTACAAGGTCAGCAACTTAAAAAAATTAAATTTTTTCTATTTTACTTTAACTCAAGAACTATTTACTTAAATGAAAGTAATATTTTGCACACAGCTTAGATTATTTACCCTTGACGAAAAAGAGCAGATTTTAGACCCAACATACAAGCATCGTGAGCATCTTAAAAAAATTAAATTTAGTTTATTTTTGCTTTAACTGAGAAATAGATAAAACTGATAATTTGTACATAGCTCAGGCTTTAACCTTGACGAAAATGGGAACTAACAGATACAGGGTAAATGTTGTAAAAGTGAAAAAAAGGTCGACAATAAATGCGTTGCGTATAGGCAACCGCAACTCAGCTATTCGAGGGATCCTCCGTGGCAGCAAACAAGCGGTTTACTTGTGAGGTATAGCCAATCGTTGAAATCGTGTTTGCAAGAGTTGATGTAATTCGCATTACTAAGTGTTTCTTTTTATTGTTTCAGTATTATTACGAACGTGAAAATATTTTAACTTCTATTTTACTTTGATTTTTAAAATCGTTTAGTGTCACAACGTCTACTTGCGAGGGAAGTTCTGAGTAAAGCCCTTTACAGATGTTTACTAGTGAACTATCTTCCATAATTTCAATTAAAGCTTTGGTTGCATTTGCGGGTAGCACTTCATTGCAATCCATGAGAAATATGACCGGGTATTAAAAAACATAAAAACATGCACATAGCAATTTCATAGCTTCTTCAGTGTTAGTATTAGGTACTACGGCTAAATTTCTTCGTGCTTTAATAATTTTTCTACGGAAAAATATAAAGGGACAGCATTCCAACCCAGTTAAGAGCTTGAACGCGAGTTATTAACGTAAATAACCTCAAGTTCGTACGTTCGTAAGTAACATCTGGCAACCGCGATAACGCGAGCGGGTCAGTAATAGAGAGCGCGTGTGCACGGAAAAGTAAAGATGGGCGGTTACAAATCGCATTAAAAGTACATATTTATATTCGAAATGCGACTAAAAACTGAGGAAATGGGGGAGGAATCGCTTCACTGTTGTTTGCTCGGAATGCAAGCAAATTTACAACTTGTTTGAGAAGAATTAGAGAGGGGGAAATGAAACGACAAAATATAAAGATGGAAGCAGAGCCGATGAAAACCGAAATAAATAATTTAAAGGCTGTAATAAAGTTGAGAGAAGACGAAAGAGAGAGGGAGTGGAAATTGTTTCAGCAAGAATTAGAAACACTGCATAATAAGCTACATAAATCAAGACTACCATATACCAAACCACAAATCAAATACTCCTCAGGAGAACTTATGTTGCTATCAACGGTGGAAAGAGGAGAAAAGGAAGTATTTAACGGATTGTTAATAGAATGGTTAACTCATTTAATATTTAACTAGAGTTTTAACCAAGAATCCATTACATCTTGTTCATAATAAGCAAACAAGGGTTAGATGAGAGATATGAAAATGGAGAACTCATGTTAGAGTTGTGTGGAATGTACGACCTAGAAATAGAAGGAACTGTCTTTGAACACAAAAGATGTTATAAAATAACGTGGATCTCTCCGGATAAAAATGGAAAGTCAAATCGATCACTTCTGTATAAGTAGAAAAGAAAGTAAAATGCTACTGGATATACATAATAGAAGAGGGACTGATAACAGACCATTACTTCTTGGTTGCAAAAATACGCATCGAATATGAGAGAAACAAATGCAAAAAAGAAAGCAATTTCACAAGCCAATTTAGGAAATACATTTGCTGTCAAAAGGGATAAGGAGAAATTCATCACAAAATGAAAACAAAGCCTACAAAGAATGGACTTAAAAAATGCGTGAGGACATGTGGCTAAATAGTAAAAAACTTTATATAAATGCATATAAAGAACCTACAGGCAGAAAAATATAAACAAGCTGTGTGGATGAGCAATGACAATTGCGAGAAGATAAAGAAAAGACAAAAGCTGAAAATACGAGGTCTTCAAGCACAACATGTAATAGAAAAGGCGGATATACAAAGGCTTTGTCAAATAAAAAATAAAGAGACCAAAAGAAACATCACAGCAGACAAGCGCAACCAAATAGAAAACCTGGCAAGAAATGCACAAATAGAAGCAAGTAATTGAAACAGCAAAGAGTTATACAAGGTAATAAACAAATTAGTAAGTAAAAACAAAAACAAAAGCAGAAATCCCAGTGAAAGGAAGAGACGGACAGATCCTAACTACAACTCAAGCTAAATTAGAGAAATGACACGACCACTTTAATAAAGTAACAGAAATCAAGAGGACAATACACCAGAGACTTTAAGAAAGACGAGGAGAAGAAATGATAATAAATATTGTTATGATACATGAGGCAGTGTAATCAAATACAATAAAAAATATTTAAAACGAATAAATTTGGAAGATTGCTATAATTAAATCTTGATGGGTGTTAAATTTTAAACATTATAAATAAATTTAGTTGAGACAATGAGAGAGGAGATTTTGATATTAATTGAATACTAATTTAATGGTTACAGAAAATTTTGATAAAGTTCAAGCCAAGGTTACAATTGACAAATGTATTTGTTAGAATAATAATAATTAATAGCATGTAATAATAGGATTTTTAAAATAAATAAGTGTGCAATAAGAATCGTATCTAACATAAATGAATTTTTTTTTTAAGTTAGTTATATAAACAACTCATAAAAACAGACATGTATTTTCTGAATTAAAGCATTTTGTAAAATAAAACTAGAAAGTTCTACCTACATTTGTATTATTTTGGTAAATACAAATTTAAAAAGGGTCTTAAACAAATCTGCGTGGTGAGATAAAATGAAAATGTTAATTGGAACTTATGGAGGTACATAATCGGTCAAGAGATTATACAAGTACAGTCAATTGGAAATAAACATACAGAAGGTTATATTAATGGAATAGATTTGGATTGATTAGAGTATACAAGATATTATTGGAGATTCTTACAAGTAACTAATTGATTTGGATAAGTTGTAAGTGTTTCTGTAGACATCGGAATAGCCATAAAAAGAAATAAGGTTAGATTTGGAACTTCATAATATTGGAACTTACCAGAGGTTGAATGCTTTGATGGTGACGTTTGCAAGGAGGAAGGATTGGATTCTGTAAGCAGTGCGGGTGATATTCTGGATGGATGCAGTCAAAGGGGTTCACGTGCCATCCTGGGTGCCACTGTTTGAGGAGTGAGCAGTAAGTTTTGCAGTCTGACGATATTGGGATCCGTTGTTGGTTGGAGTTTGGCAGAGGTGAAGCAAGAGAAAGTATTAAGGTTTGTGTAGAGAGTTGGTGAAAGTTTTTTAAATAACTATTAGTACAAGAAAGTGTTCAAATGGACTTGATTTATTACTTACTTAGGAGAATTGATTAATATGTGTGTCAAGATAATATACAATTGTCAATACGTGGCTTGATGAGTTTTGAAAATCGGTTTGACAGCAAATGCCATTAACTGTAATATTAAAATTCAATTAATAGAGATCTTGATTTGGCGAACCACCTGAGATAAGAGAACTTGATTTTAAAAAGGAATTATTATTTAATTAGAAAGGGCATTGCATTAATAAAGGGCAAGTTTTAAGTAAAATATCAAATATATAATATAGGGCTAGTTTAAAGTGGTGCATTACATTTCATAAAATATATGGCTAGCCCAAAGTGGAGCTTATATATCCATTGTATAAAATACTGGCGGTCCAAAAACGTGGGGTTTATAGTGAATGTTAGTCAGTTTGTTTATGAAATTACTGAATATAATATATGGTGTCCAAACGAGGGGTTTTTAAAACCATGTTGCTTGACATTTATAACACATGTCGCCAGTAAAGTGGGGATATTGACATAATAAAAATAAAGAATTTAATTGTAACTGATAAACCAAGTTTATGGTTAATTTGGTATTAACAATTGTGAATTAAGGAACACGATTGTAATAAAACAATCATAATTTAAAAACGTATCATAATTAATTTCTTTTTGAGAAAAATAAAGGAATAGAATAGAACAATCAACAAAAGTAACTAAAGAATATTATAAAGGGTCAATTTGAGAATAAAATATAAAGATTTATAATTGAATATAAAGGTTAGTAATCAAAAGTAGGTACATTTGAAAATTTAAACTAAAATATAGCAGACAAAAGGGTTACAAGAAAACGCAAGAAGACTGAAGAGAAAAAAGACGAAGGACAAGAAGAAATGGAAGTGGTAGCGAGTGGTGCTGAAGTTGAAGTAGAAGAAATACAGGAAGAGGTAGGTGTTCAAGGTGATCAGGTAAGGATTCCGCAAGAATCAACAGGAAAACCAAATATCGATATGGACAAGTTCATGGAAATGATGGCAAGAATGCAACAGTCAAATGAGAAAAATGCAGCAGAGTTGAGGGAGGATTTACATGAAATAAAGAAAGATGCAGCAGAGTCAAAGAAGGATGCTGAGGAAAGGGAAGGTAGGTTGCAAGCAGCAATTGAAAGAACTGCAGAGGAAAGTAAGAAAACTACTGAAGAGTTGAAAAAGGAATTGCAACAGTCAATTAAGGAAAAAGCCGAGGAAAGAGAAAGAAGATTGCAGCAGTCAACTGAGGAAAGGGAAGGTAGGTTGCAAGCAGCAATTGAAAGAACTGCCGAGGAAAGTAAGCAAGATGCAAAGGAAAGGGAAGGTAGGTTAAAAGACGCAATTCGGAGCACTGCAGACAAGGTACAAGAACAAAAAGACCAAGCAGTTAAGATGGAAAAGACAATGAAGGAATTAAGAGAAGATTTTCATAAAGAACAACTCCAGAATAAGCAAGAATTGCAAGCACAAATAAATAAGATTAGTGATACATTAGGAAATTATAAAGAAGAACTTAAGAATGAGGTGAGAGGAGAAAGACAGGAGGAACACAAACAACTAGAGGAAAATTTAACAAAAATCATGGAAGATAAATTAGAAGTTAGATTTCGAAATAACGATTATGAAAACAGAATTTTGGATGAAAAACAAGAATTATTATTTGGAAATAATGAAATAAATCAAATGTTAGATACTTGTGAAGACCAGGAAAATGTTGAGTTGGACAATAATACATTAGAAGATAATTATTGGTGTACAATGGATGCTAATATTACTGCACATTATAAAAATGGATTGGATAATGAGATACTTGGAGAATAAGTAATGGAATTAATAAAATTATAAGTTCTCGAGGATGTAATACAATAACGAAATATAATAGACGATACATGATAATACAAATAAAGAAGTATAATGGAGAAGACGAATATGAAGAATTAAATGTGTTAACAGGAGGAATAATAAATAATATTGCAAAGTACAAGAATAATAAATATTTAAGAAGATATAACAGAGTTCATAAAATAAATAGAATTACAGGAGGTTGTATAATTAACGTTAATAAAAGTAAAAAGAAAAAAAAAGGAAACAGTTAAACGAAGATTAAAGGAGGAGGCAAAGAAACTGAAAGAAAGACTGAGACGAAAGGAAGTGCCGAGGTTTGAATTTGAATTGAGAAAGTTAAAACAAGCAGCTAAAGAAGCCAAAGATGGTAAAAAGACCACTGAAGATTATTTCAAAAGAATATTAAGATAACGAAAATAAACTCGGAAGTGTAAATATGTTAAATAGTAATTATTAATGTTTGTTTGTTTATAATACAGTTATATAAGAAGTTAAATTTATAGGAAACATAACATTTTTAACAATTTACAAAAGTCAATTTAAAATAATTGGAAATATTTTGCTTAATTGATAACAGTATGGTAATCTTAATAATGAAGGATGAAATAATATGAAATATTTATACGTTTTACAGGAAAACGGAATGAAAGTAAATGAAAAGATTTGTTATCAATAAATAAAAGGAAAATCTATACTACAAGCAGAATGTTGAATGTTAAAAGTGACAGAAAATATAAACGAGATGTTAGAATTTTGTATTGAGTATTTTTAAATGTGAATTTTGTAATGAGAAATGAATAATAATTTTACAATAACCTAATAAAGAAGAGATCAAGGCTAAAATCTCTCCAATATTCCTGCATGGTCCAGTAGATCACAAACAGGTAATTTCTGATATCAATGATATTGCAAAAAAAAATTTAACATCGCTCTCAGCGGAACTTCACTAAAAATTACCCTTACCTGTGATAATGACTTTAGAGCTTTAGCTAAATATTACACAACAAATAAAATAGCCTACCACACCTAACAAAACCCTAGCGAAAGGCCGCTTTCAGTTGTTATTAGAAATGTGCCTCTCTCTTTAACGAAAAAAAACCTAAAAGAAGAACTTGCTGCATACAATCTTCCCATAATTAGTATCACTAGACTTCTTAATAAAACTAAAAACCCAATACCAGTATGCGCAATTCGCCTTACAGCAAATGAGAAAGCCAATGAAATCTTTAAAATCAGTAGTATCTGTCACACATTAGTCAAGGTTGAACCAAGAAGAACATTTGGAAATACACCTCAGTGCCATAGATGCCAACGCTATGGTCATACCAAAAATTACTGCCGATTGCAACCAAGGTGCGTGAACTGCCTGGGTAATCATTTATATACTGCCTGTGATAAAAACAAAAATACTCCTCCAATATGTGTCAACTGTGGAGAGAACCACCCAGCCAACTTCAGAGGGTGCAAATATTTCCAGGAATCTAAGTTTAACAAAAGTAAAACACATAATAGAAATAGTCCGTCTGGTAGCAACAAACAAGCACCCACCGAAAACAACACTACCAACTTTCCCCATCTTACCAAATCCACAAGGGCAACTAATCGTAGTCAACCCTGGAACACGATAAATAACACATCTCCTGAAAATGAGTCGCTACCCAACACTATCCTGACATCAATCCTCAGATTAATTCAACCGTTTCTAGGGCAAATTAAACAATTCATATTAGAAAGCTTTTTACCTTTGCTTCTTAATGGATCATAACTGTAATAGAGCTATCAATCACTTAAAACTCCTAAACTGGAATGCAAATGGTATTAAAGCCCAGCAAACGACATTTACAGCCTTTCTTAAACGACATAACATAGATATAGCGTGCATTACCGAGACACACTTAACAACAAACGATCGGGTTAAAGTGTCAGGCTATCACTGCTATCGTTCAGATAGAAACGCAAGATTTGCCTCTGGAGGAGTAGCTATCCTTGTTAAACAAAGAATTATTCACCATGAACTGCCAAACATTAACACCATCAATCTTGAAACTGTTGCAGTTAACGCTAAAACACATGCTGGTAACTACATTAAAATAATAAGTGCTTATCGACAACCAAACAAGCAACTTCTCGAATCTGACATTGAGATAATATTTAATACCAGAGAACTCACTATGCTAATTGGTGATCTAAATTCAAAACATACAATATGGGGCTGCAGAAAAAACCATCCATCTGGAGCAAAACTTAATACCTTGTCAGAAACTCACGCTCTCCAAATTTTAGCCCCGGAAGAACCAACGTACTTCCCATACTGGATATGGTGGTACAAAAGAATGTCCAAGTACAGATCTTTCAGAAAGCATACACTGAACTCGACTCCGATCATTTGCCGGTGGTGATATCATTCATAGTCATTCCTGCACAAAGACAGCATGAAGCTAAACTAATAAATTGATTTGTAGATTGGGACTATTTCCACGAAACAATCGACAAAAGCCTCAAATATCCAAACGACTTAAAAACTACAGAAGAAATAGACGAAACGGCCACCCATATTACAACATGCATAGTCAAAAGTATTCAAGCATCCACAATAACCCGAAAGAACCCAAAACCGAGCAATCATAAAATACCCCCAATACAAATAATTAACCTAATAAAACAAAAAAGCCAACTACGTAGAGAATGGCAGCGAACCAGAGACCCTGCAACAAAAAATCTATTAAATAACTTAACACATCGTATCAAAAGGGAACTAGACGACCACAGAATACAGTCGTACCAAAAATGCATCAGTACCTACGAGCCGGGGGATCCAGGACTTTGGAAATCCACAAGGAAGATTTTACGCCAACCACAAGAAATTCATTCTCTATCCTTACAAAATTCAATATTAAACACGGATGAAGAAAAATGTAAAGCATTCGCTGCCCTTCTTTGCTCAAACTTTCACCTCGCACAATCATCAATATCCAGGCTTTACCAATATAGTCCTCAGACACATAGAAACACATGAACCACTAGCGGGAAGTAACATGAAGCCAACCTCTCCTAACGAACTAGCCTCCATAATAAAAACTCTCCCAGCACACAAAACTCCAGGAGAAGATAAAATAACCAACTTAATAATTACAAATTTAACGCGAAAAGCTCTGGCATACTTAGCCACCATGTTTAACTCATGCATGAGAATTGGTTATTTCTCCAACAAATGGAAGCATGCGATAATACTGATGTTTCCTAAGCCAGGAAAAAACAAGAAAGAACTTACTAGCTACAGACCTATTAACCTGCTATCCACCATCTCCAAAGTGGAGCTTAGATAGCCATTGTATAAAAATATATATCGACCCCACCTCGAGAGAAGGAATTTAGAAAGTTATCCACTAGATGAAATCTGGAAAAGCACCAGGCGTGGACCAGATCACAATGAACATGTTAAAAAGGCATCTGTCTACAACACTGAATATACTGCATCCACTATTTGAGAAAATTTGGGTTGAGGAAACCTTCCCAAATGATTGGAAAGAAGGTGTAATAATAAAGATCCCAAAAAAAAGAAGACCTGAGAAACTGCTGAAGCTGGAGAGGAATACATTTACTGAGTGTAGCTAACAAAATATTTGACAAAATTATCTTGAACCGAATAACAAGCACAGTTGACAAGTGAATTTGCAAGGAGCAAGCAGGGTTTAGAGTAAATCACTCATGCATAGACCAGATTATTACCTTAAGGTGATAATAGTGGTGATAATAGAGCAATCCAGAGAATTTCAATCGCCATTTATAGATTTTGCAAAGGCCTTTTATTCCATCGACAGAGATTAAACATGGGCAACACTTATAAGAAGAAACTTACCAGATAAAATAATCCACCTAATACAAGCTAAGTATACAGGGTTTAAATGCAGGTCATACATAAAGGTAAACAAATAGCTTTGAATCTGAAATAGAAGTCCGGCAGGGATGTATCCTATCATCCTTATTGTTTGCGGTTGTGCTAGATGAAGTTTTGCGTAACACGTTTTCAAAGAAAAGAGAAGAGGAAGTTGGAGCTTAACAGAAACATTAGAAAGCCTGGAATATGGTGACGATATATTGTTGTGATGGTTATACGGCTTTACTATATAATTAATATTTAAAATAAAATTTAGCTAGAGCCTCCAATGCTAATAAATTTATTTTGGGGTTCAGCAAATATTACTAATTTATAAACGCTCAGGGATAATTATTGTGAGTTATTCATGTTTTACTTCAACTGATGTTCGTATGCCCCTACTTTTAGATAGAATCTAATTGTAAATTAAATTAATGTTGGCTAGCTCAGGTAAGCAGAGACCTTATCAAAAGGTGTGGGTCCACAATTACTTTAATGAAAATTTTACCGTACGCTCATGTGCGTAGTTCAAATACCCACTAATGTGCTACAACAGATCTAACCAAGAAATTACGTTTCTGAAAGTTCAATCAATTGTTTGTCGTTTTGGTGGTTTTCAGATAATTAAATGCAACTCAATGAGCAAATCTTACAGGTAAATTTATAATTTCCCGCTTTCTAGTAGCGTCAGTAGCTTTCTTTTGTTTCTTTCAGGCAATAACCGTAACTTGATTGTTTTAAGCCACGGATCCTAACCTCACTTCTGCACTTGGATTTTTCAATTTAAATTTTACCCAAGGAAATAATTCGCCTGGGCTCTGTTATGCAGCGACTTTTAAGCAGCCTATCAGCAGGTATACATTGGTATAATTTATATTGGCTTCACCACTAACCTGCGAAACTTTCGGTTGCCGGATGTGCGGTGTTGATGTAGTCGTCGTAGGGCTCGCCTGCTATCGCTGGAACTGCAAAACCGGTCCGGGATGTCCTCAAATGGGTCGAGATGGTGCCTCGAAGTTCTGCCGCAGGATCGGGATCGGTAGCCGATGTTGAAAATTAACTTTAGGCGTTGGATTTTCTTGCCTTCATTCGTGCGTGAACACGACCACGTAAATATAGCCCGGGAGCCAGTGACAGATTTTTGCGACCAAATTCCTCTCAGTCGATAATTCGTATAATGCTTCATTTAGTTGCTCTATGAAGCGTTGTGAACGTCAGCTGCGGGACCATGGTCGGGATAGGCGATAGCAGCCACCCACGCACGTATAAAAAAATTATTTTCAGTGATTTCCTCCCGGCTGAAAATTTGTTAAATAATAGCTTACATATCACTTATAGTAATAAAAGAATGTCAGCTGGCTGCTGATGTCGGATTATACGTCAGCTGCTTGTATAAACTTGTAAAAATACAAAGAATATTTGTTTTGATAAAATAAAGTCAGCTGGCTGTATGTCGACGGGAAAGTCGTCAGCTGATGCAGTCAAAGGTGTAGCGCGGAACCACGTCTGACGGCCGCTCACCTATTTAAATGCATCAGCTGACGAGGTTTCCTGCGCTATTCAGCCAGCTGACTTTTTTTATTACTATAAGTGATATGTAAGCTATTATTTAACAAATTTTCAGCCGGGAGGAAATCACTGAAAATAATTTTTTTTTTGCGTGCGTGGATGGCTGCTATCGCCTATCCCGACCATGGTCCCGCAGCTGACGATCACTGCGCTTCACGGCACAACTAAATGAAGCGATTCTCAAATTATCGACCGGGAGGAAATAACTGACAAAAATATGTCGCTGGCTCCCGGGCTATAGCACTCTGGTGAAATTTTAAAACTGTAACTGTATGTAAAAGGTACTAATTTTAAAATTAAAACACCAGCCACTTTTCAAGCTGTCACCAGCAAATTTTATTCAATTGTCTCCCCGTTTTAAAAACAATTGCATATCAATATAAAATAAGTCAAATAAAATCCTTACAACAATTAAACACCTTAAAACTAATATTTTTACAAACTTTTGCTTATATACTAAATTTGTCCATTAATTTTGTCAATTTTGTCTTTCACATAAATATGTCCCGCACTTATTAACAATCCTTTTTCACAATGTTCTCACTGATCAGTTCTTCCTTTCGTGAACTTCCACAAGAAACACTTCAGAGTTCAACTAAAAGTCCATTTCATTTTTCCACTTCTGCATCAAATTAATGTTCGGATTTTCAATTAATCTTGCATGTTAATTATTCATTTTCTTCCTTTATTTGCCTTCAGATTTATTCCTGTGTGCTCTTTGCACTCTGTTTTGCCTTCTGCATTTTTATACCTTTTAAGAATATGCTCAAAGAGAAATTTATACAACGATTTTTGACTTGCAATTTACCTCGACAAGCATGTGACCATTCTTTTCATAATCGATGTACCAATACATGGATTGGCTTTTGCATTTTACCATCCCCTTTTAATATTCTAAACTAATTAAATATTGTGGTCCCATTCCTATTAGGTTTAGAACTCTGCCTTTCTTTTATGTTACGAATTTAATACTTATTACAGGCATTGCTTTGCCAATTTGATTGCTAATTCAAATTTGATTTTATTTTATTTGTTGCCATTAAATCCTATCTTCCATTCTGAGCATTTATGACCTATTGATTAGTTTACTGTGCTCGAGATGTGCGATTCAGGGCTTAAGACCATCTCAATATGTCTACTGTCCCAAAGTCTACTAACAATGCTAGAAAAAATTAACACGTTACAACGTACAGCGAGCAACTGTTATTTATTTTTGTGTATAAAAATTATTTCATGCAATTCACTCTCAGAATATCGCCAATAGTTCAGAGAAATTAGACAAAATAAAAGCAAAATTTCGGAAAAATTCCCTGAAAGCTGGATTTTGGTATGCGCTTTTATATTGTGGTTCTAAACAAAATGTCAAAAGTCCCCATCGATTCGACTACCGCTAAAATTTTACGCGGGGTCAAAGGTCACCAAAAACATTGTTTCGTGAATAACACAGCATACCCTCCCCCCACATTTTGACAATGCTAATATAATAAATAATTATTTTCTTAGTTCAATTCAAGGAATTGACAATCCAGATTCTGAAGTTTTTAGAGTTTACCAAAATATAAAGCCCAACATTACTAAATTTAATTTTTCTGCAGTTGATGAAGATGAAGTTTTAAGGTGTTTAAATAGTATTAAATCTAAAGCTACTGGTTGCGACGGTATTAATATAGTGATGTTGCACTTGTGTTGTCCTTTTCTATTACCATTTATTACACATATTATTAATACTGCCTGCTGGAAGGTGTTTTTCCAGATGAATGGAAAAAGGCATATGTTAAGCCTATCGGTAAAGTCAACAGCCCTAAAGAGCTAAAAGATCTTAGACCTATCAGCATTCTTCCCGCGTTGTCGAAGGCCATGGAAAAAATCGTGGACAATCAAATCAGAGCTCATTTTAATAAATATCAGTTATTTTCAAATCATCAATCTGGGTTTCGTTCAAATCACAGTTGCGTCTCTGCCTTATTAAAAGTGACTGATGATATATTTCAAGCTACCGATGAAGGCAAGTTAATAGCTCTAGTTCTACTTGATTTTTCCAAGGCCTTTGATACAATCAATCACCGCGTACTGTTGGCTGTTCTGCAGCATTTTGGTTTTGATAATGTAGCATTAAATTTTATTCAGGATTATCTGTGCAACAGACAGCAGTGCGTGGTGTTGGCAAATGATAGGTCTGAGCTTCAAACTCTTAAACATGGGGTTCCTCAGGGATCGGTTTTGGGCCCATTACTCTATATAATTTATTCTTCCAGGCTATGTAAAATTCTAAAACACTGCGTATATCATCAGTATGCTGACGATACGCAGCTGTATTATTCGTTTAAACCTGATGACGCTGTTGTTGCTTGTAGCCGTATTAATGAAGATTTAAACAATTTAGTTCAATTAGCTGCTTTACATTCGCTTACCATTAATCCTTTGAAATCTAATGTTATACTTTTTGGTGGTAAAAACACTAGAATTTCCCAATTACCTCATATTCATATTGCTGTTAATAATGTCACAATTCCTTGCACTGATACGGCTCGCAATTTAGGTGTAACCCTAGATTATCAGCTCAGATTCCGGGAGCACATTAATAAATATACTCGTATAGCTTATGGAAACCTTAAACTGCTTTATAATCATAGACAAAGTTTAAACGAAAACGTTAAAGTGCTTTTATGTGACTCATTGGTGTTATCACAGTTTAATTATTGCGATATCGTTTATGGTCCTTGTATTGATAAATCGACTAGCAAAAGAGTTCAAATTGTCCAAAACTCCTGATTGCGACTTATTCATGGTATTAGACGTCGAGAACATATCTCTCACAAAATTAAAGAGACCAAATGGCTTAGTATGGAAAAAAGGCGTGTATTACATTGTCTCGTATTTTATCATAAAATAATTATCAATAAATCTCCTCCTTACCTGTACAATAAAATAAAATTTCGTACTGACATTCATAATTTAAATTTGAGACATAGAGGTCTTATAGGTTTTCCATCACATCGGACTCAATTGTATAAACGTTCATTCTCCTATAATATTGCTAAACTTTATAATAATATCCCTTTTACTTTTAAAACATGTGCTCTACCTATTTTTAAACTTCGACTAAAGGGTTGGTTATTTGAGGGCACTGATTAGACTAGAATTATTAATTTATATATCATTTTATTTAACATTATTTTAAGGCATATTTTTATTATTTTTATTATTTGTATTTGTAATTCTTCGTGGGTGACTGGGTATTGCAGGTATTGCGCATTGCAGCTATATTGTATGGTTGGCTAGTTTCGTTTTTTTTTAAAATTTTAAAATTTGTATTATGTTGTTATTTTTGGTTCATATGCTTGGTGATTTGTCATTGTTTTTCATTTGTTCATTTTTTGATTTTTTTTCTTACTGCGGTGGTAAGGAAGAGTAGGGGTCCCCCTAGTAGGGTTCATCTGATTGCCATCGCTTTTCCATTCTATTCTATTAGTTAATGTCAATACAAAAAAAAGAAAAAAAAATGTAAATTAGTTTGGAAATAAACACTATTATTATTATTATTATTATTATTATTATTATTATTATATCTGATTAACGGTCACTTTTACAGAAAAACTATTAATTATCAAATTTATTGCTTACAAAATTTCATACAAAAAAGATATGACTTTTATTCGTAAAAGTAAGCGTAAGGTTACTCCTGTGAAGATAGTAAGTTCCACTGACAGATAAACCCATCCTTTAAATCTGATAGGTACTTCAAGTGCTGTACGATAGATTAAAATACACGTAGACAGCAACACCAAGAGTGGCAAACATCTAAAAAATCTGAAATAAGAAGGTTTGACTCAGTAAATCATAACAAGTAACATAGCAAAAACAAAGCTAAAAGTGTTTAATACAACTGTTCAAGCTGTATTATTATACGGGTGCAAATCGTAGGAAAATA